>ML110036.1:15916-71785 GCA_003697995.1 Taxidea taxus jeffersonii | reverse complement strand
ACCTGAGCCGAAGGCAGCTGCTTAACCAACTGAGCCACCCAGGCATCCCCTGATTTTGTTTTTTAAACACACCTAGGGGATGCCTGGGTGGCTCAGTTGGTTGGGCGGCTGCCTTCGGCTCAGGTCATGATCCCAGCGTCCTGGGATCAAGTCCCACATCGGGCTCCTTGCTCTGCGGGGAGCCTGCTTCTCCCTCTGCCTCTGCCTGCCACTCTGTCTGCCTGTGCTCTCTCTCTCTCTGACAAATAAATAAAAATAAATAAAATCTTAAAATAAAATAAAGACATCCAGAACAAGAGACCTTACCTTCTCTTTCAGTAAGTCTTTAGTATATTTTCCCTATCTCATCTCAAGGAAACTCCATTTAAGCCAAACTCTTCATGCTACATTTAAAATGCATTTTGGGTGCTTAGGTCAGTGGAAAAGAACAATAGCAATGAACTAACTTTCCTCGTTTTAAATTTGAATATACTTCAAAAGTATGACTTTTAACCCATGTTTTCTTTATTATTGTTTGTAGAGCATTACCAGAATTAGCATCAAAATGAGCAGTCCTAATTTTAACTTTTGAATCTTATTTCCTAAGTCTTTCAGTATTCCTACGGCTCCCTTCCAAACCTAGTCCAATCTCCACCTCCTCCATTGGTATAAATCTTGGATGCATTACAGAAAGAACTAGGTGCTCAGAACAGAATAATGAATGCCAATTACTACTCCCTTAATTACCTAAAGCTTTCTAAGTCCTGATGTCTGATGGAGGAAGGACTTGTTTTGTTCTTCCTCCTTAAAATAGTCTTGGCTGTCCTGCCCTTTTGCACTAGCATCTAAAATTTAAGATCTGCTTGTCATAGTCCATGAAAAAGCCTTTATGGAACTGCATTGAATTTCGAGATTGCTTAGGGAATAATTAACATTTTAACAACATTTAGTTTCTTATTCCTGAACATAGTGCTGCATATGAACAAGGTAGTTACCTTCAATTCATACACAGCTTTATCATATACAGATTGCTGATTTTAGCAAATGTTTTTTCTCTTAACTACTGAGGTGACTATCTGGTTTTTTTTTTCTCATATGTTAATGGGTTAATCCATTAATGTATTTTCTAATGTTAAAGGGAAAATTTTTAATTGCTCAAGACAAATATTTTTCCAGTTACTAAGGTTTTATTTTTAATTTTATCATCTTTTTTCATAAGTGCTATTGTCATTTTCTGATGTTATCCCGATCTGGTTTGGGCTGGAAGATCAAGACTAACACCACCGACTGACTATGAAAAATATTTTTTATGTTCTCTAGAACTACTTTTATAAAATTGGGATTGTCTTTCTTGAATGCTTGGCTCATTAACTTATAACCATATAGTCTATTTGAGGACAAAACAAAAGGAGGAGGTGCTCATTATATTTCTTTGGTGATTAGTGATATATTCATACTTTCCATTTCTTCTTGAATTGCTTTTCCAAGGTGTATTTTTTTAGGACATTGTCTGGGTTGGCTTCTTTATTTCTTTAGCTAGGCTGATGATGAAAACTTAAAAAAAAAAAAAAAAATCTAGGCTCCTGACTTTGAAAAACACCTTGTATTATTTTTTGACCCTCTAGCAATTTGTATTCTCACCTAACAGTTACGCTGTCCAGACCATGTTTTCTAAATTTATTGCCTCATGCAACTGAATCACCTAACCTTCCTAGAGCCAAGATAAATGAGAACTATCTCTCTCTCTCTCTCTTTTTTTTAATCTACCTGGGACTTTTATCCTAATAGATCAGGTTAGTCTGACAGTATTTATTCTTCATGACGACTTGCTGGCAGCTATCAGCAAGGTGATGGCAAGTTTTTTCTTTCAGTGATTTTTAAATGTGTGCTTACTGTGTAGAATTTATACTCACATTGTTAAAGTTTTGGGAAGTCTTTACTGTGAATATCATCAAGAGTGCTTTTCAAGAACAAATTTTAGAAACACAGTAATAAAAAATGGACCATAGACCATAGGATGGAATCTTGGACAGGTTCCTTAAAGAGGACTGTTGTCAGGATGCCTGGGTGGGTCAGTCATTACGTGCCTGCCTTTGGCTGGGGTCATGATCCCAGAATCCTGGGATCGAGCCCCACATCAGGCTCCCTGCTCGGTGGAAGCCTGCTTCTCCCTCTTCCACTCCCCTGCTTGTGTTCCCTCTCTCACTGTATCTCTCTCTGTCAAAAAAATAAATAAAATCTTACAAAAAAATTTTTAAAAAGGCCTGTTGTCCTTAAGAAGACATGTGGCATGTAGGTAGAGAGAAATGCAGACAAAATCCTGAGCATGTTCCTATCTCCCCAATCATAAATGAAAGTGTACTATAAATTTATGTCACTGGTAAGAAGCACTAATGGATGGCTCTGATGCTGTTCTAAAACAACTGAAAGAATACACCGGTTGCCATCAGAAGCAAATCAAAAGATTATTATCAAAAATGATAAGAGAGAAGGATCATCTCCGGTTTCTTATCCCATCCTAGGCATTGCAGAGGAAGGGAGATACAACTGCTGCTGCTCTTTTAAGGTCATTTTGTGTGGCTTTCGTAGCATGTGTACGGGAGTGTTCAAAAGTTTCCCAATTCACAACTACTGTAATCCACCCAATTTTCTTTAAAGAATTAATTCATGGATTGCCATTCATGGCCCTGTATCCAAGGCCCAAAACCAGGCGTTTGCCTGTTATTATGAATAAAGTTTTTTTAGAACACAGACTTGTTTATGTATTTTCTTAGAGACTTTATTTATTCATTTATGAGAGAGACAGACAGAATGGCATGAGGGACAGAGGGAGAGAGAGAATCTCAAGCAGACTCCCTGCTGAGCTCAGAGGCAAACAGGGAGCTTGATCTCATGGCCCTGAGATTATGACCTGAGCTGAAACTAAGAGTAGGACACAAGCGGCTGAGCCTCCCAGGTGCCCCATTTATGTATTTTCTCTAGCTGTTTTTGTACTACAAATCCTGAGTTGAATAATTTCAAATGAGACTGGCCCCCAAAGTCAAAAACATGTACTCTTTTACTCTTTAAAGGAAAAACTTGCCAATCACTGAATTAAATCTTTAGATGTCGAGAAAGCCAGAGAATAGCTTGATCTAGGGCAAGTGATCTTAAACTGGAGTTTATAAAGAGTTATCAGGGTCCATCATTCCAAGAAACAATTTGTGTTATTTATTGTATGTGTGCATTCTACAGACTAGAGGGTCCCAAGTCTTTCATCAGATTCTCCAAGGGGTCTCATGACCCAAAATGTATTAAGAACAAATATTTTAGGTGAATATTGTTTATTTGTTCTTTGGAAGCCTTGTGGAATGGGCTAGAAGAGAAAGCAGTTCATATAACTGGCCCAACATAGGGAGATACACTTTGCACCTGTTAGGATGGCCCACTTCAAAAAGGTAAAAGAGAAGGATGTTGAGGATGTGGAGAAATTGGGACACCTGTATCCTACCTGTGGGAATGTGAAATGATTTAACACCTATGGAAAACAGGATGGAGGCTCCTCAAAAAATTAAAATAGAGCCCTCATATGATCCAACAATCTCACTTCTGGGTATATACCTGAAGGAAACTAAATCAGAGTCTCAGAGAGATGTTTGAACATCCACGTTCATTGTAGCAATAATCTCAGCAGCCAAGATGTGTAAACAACCTAGATGTCCATCAGTGGATGAATGGATAAAGAAAACGTGATGTATATGAATACTATGAAGTATTATTTCCCCTTAAAATGAAGGAAAACTTGTGCTATGTGACAACACGGAGGGACCTGAGCATTCCGGAAATAAGTGGAAATAAGCCAGTCACAATAGGACAAACACTGAATGATTCCACACAGATGAGTTATCCAAAATAGTCACACTCACAGAAAAAGAACAGAATGGTGATGGTTAGGGGCTGGGGGGAGAGGGAAATGTGGTGGTGCTGTTAATAACAGGTACAGAGCTTCAGTTATGCCAGATGAATGAGTTCTAGAGATCTGCTATACAATTTATGTCTATAGCTAACAATACTGTGTCATGCACTAAAAATTCATCAAAGGGTAGATTTTATAACAGGCATTCTTATCACAAGAAAAAACCTGACCAGGGTTTTTTTGTTGTTGTTTTTTTTTTAAAGGGTGGGAAAGTAAACAATGTAGCTCAGGGAATTTTGTGTGTGCATGTGAAAAAATTTTTATAACTCTCTAGAGTTACCTCTAAGTCATTTATTTTTATTGACTGCATGCCACCTATTGTTCATAATGTCTTATTTTCACAACTTTTCCTGAGGAGTATTCATCTCTTGTTTTACAGATGCATGAACTCGAGCTCACTGAGAGTACATAATTTATTTTAAACAGCAGCTAGTAATGGTAAAGATATGAAATGGAGTATGATTCTCAGCACTGTTCATCACACACCCTGTCCACCAAAGATTCATATATTATCAGCATTGTCTATGACATGTAATTAAGGAATTTGATGCCAGTTTTAAATGGAGAAAAATCTTAAACTGCTGCTCCCCTGGGAAACCCAGGGCTTGAGGTCCATTCCCACTGTACATGTTACACAGCTCTTCTCCCTGAACTCAAATCAAAGAACTCACTGACTTTCCACAGTCTGGGGAAAATTTTTCTCTTGCCTGTGGTCTTCCTCAGAGTCATCCTTTTCTCTCCTCTCCTTGTCCTTGATACATAGTTTTGCCTTCGCAATGAATACAGACTTGGAAAAATGATAGTTTTTTTCAAGTTGCTTCTGGTTTAGATACTGAACAGACCCTTATATAAAGAACAAAAAATACAATCTTGCTCATTCTGTGTGGGGGTGGGGTGAAGAGAAACCACAAATGAATTTTTTTTTCTTTTACAAATGAATTTTTAAATACCTTATCTTATGATAGTCTTAGTGGCAGTGAGAAGCCATTCAGTTCTTTGTGGAGCGAAGTGATGGGTGGAAGCACTGCTTTAAGAAATGGGAAACTTACACGTATTTGCTGTAAACTTAGAATCAAGATTTGGCCTTCTCACAACATAATACAAACTACCTCACAAGAAGCAGGTCCTGGTGCTTTCATAGATCTCACTACTATTGGCTGGAATAGATGGGCTAAGACAGATAAACAAACAATGACTGGTAAAATGGATTAGGTAATGAATATCCAGATTTAGACCCGTTGGGGATTTTACTGGGCACCAGAGATTATAAAGGCAAAGGAGAAACCTAACAGGGAAAGCATATTTTTCACTCCGTTTCAATCAACAGTTTCTTGTAAATCTTCAAAGTACCCAAATTTTATATCTATGGTGAAAGCTGAAATTATGATGAAATCACGTTTACTTAGGTAACTTGAAAATAATTGCAAATACATAAATAGCCACCATTTACCTTACGTTGTAACTTGTAAAGAGAATGGAATTGAATGGGCTTTCCTACTGCCCATCCCCTGCCTTACACCTTTGGTGACTTTTGCACATGAGAAAAATAAAAGAAAATTGGAAAACACTTTTGCACTATAAATCCCTACTGTATTAAATCACCCTTTGAAAACTAGTAACTAGTCTTTGTGATACCAGTGTTCCAATGCTACCCTTTTCAAGTTATTTCCTGGTAAAGGCATTCTGCTTCCTGGATGTACAAATCATCCGTATGATGTTCAATCAATCATTCTGGATTAAATTGCCTTTGGTCTTTTTCTATTGCTGTGCTCGGAGAACATAAGGTCCTGATAACGACATCTGTGCTTCCTGAAGTGGGTTACGCCCCTTCTGCGTAAACTTTTGTGAAATCACATGAATGGTAGCTGGCCTAACACTGGCTGTCCTCCTCTAGGCAATGACATCTGAGCTGCTGCTGTTTCATCGCACAATCTCAAAGCCAATTACTCACCCAGGTTTTCAGCAGCATTAACGATATGACTCTTTTCTTGCTGAATTTTTAAAATGTGTCTTGGCATTTTCAATTACCCAAGTATTCAAGAAGACAAGCTTTTGTGGGAGTGTTGACTCATGCTCACACCCACACTGATGATGGAGGTCCTGTAAGGATGCAGCCAACTCCCCATAATAAGGGAATGTTCAGCACATAAGCTGAAATGGTTTTTAATCCTATTATTTTAATCACCAAAGCAAAATTCTGGATTATTCTTACTAAATCAGAGGAGCAATTTACAGCTAATCCAAAATGTGTGTGTGTGTGTGTATACACACATATATATAATTTATATGTATATGTATATATGAAATTTATATTTATATTTTATTTCATATTTATACATAAAATATATATAATCTAATACCTACATATTATATATATCTATTATGAGAATTATATCTCATGAGATTATATTATATATATTATATATGAGATAATTATGAGATAATCATATCTCTATATATGAGATAACTAATTATATATAAGGTATCTATTATATCTCATATAATAGATAGATTTTATATTTATATATATATATATATAGCCAGAAGAGAGCTTACTGACCAGCTGGATGTGATATATATATATACACACATATATATGTATATATATATTTTGGTATTAGATTTGGCTCCTTGTTTACAATTTACTACTAATATAATAACTGATTAGAGGAGGTAACACAAAAGCATGTTAATTCTTGCAGCTAGAACTCATTTAAGACCTAGAAAATAAAAACTCGTTTGCAACCCAACAGGGTTTATATTTGAAAAAAGTCATGGATCTACAATGTGAATAGTCTATGTATAAAAAATAGGGACCCCTGGGTGGTTCAGTCCATGAAGCATCTATGTCCTAATCTCAGTTCAGGTGATTTCAGAGTTGTGAGTTGAAGCCCTATGTTGGGCTCCATGCTGGGGTGGAGTCTACAAAAAACCAAACCAAAACAAAACAAAAATACAACAACATAGTTTTAAATGCCTACTATAAATAGTGTTTTTAGAGAGTCTGTCAGTGTAGAGAGTCTGGGGGGTTTTCCTTAAACTATTCACACATCCATTCCCATCCACCTTCCCACCTGCCGGTGCCTGCAGGAAACTGACACTGGGGAAGCATGCGCAGAAAAGCAGAAGGTAGAAGGTAATGGTATTACTCTCCACCCTCTGCTTCAGAGAAGGGGTCTCTGGTACTCCCTGTGCCTTAAGGTCTATATAGCTCCTTTCCAGGGGCCTTTGCTCTTCCTCATGGTTTCAGTCTGGGCTTTGGCTTCCCGCTCTTGTCCCTTTCACTCGAAACTGATCATCTGCTTCCCACTTCTTCCTGCTCTCTTACAGTCTTGTGTTCCTTCTTTTTATCCCTTCACCCAGCCTACACCTGTTGTGGTTCCTGCAGTCAAGTCTCTTCATTTGAGTCACCTGTGGGATCTCTCCGTGATACTGAGACTAGAAATGAATAGAGGCGGACTGCTTTGATTGGGATCTTTTTATTTTTCATTGACTATATTGGAACATAGGTGTTGACAGGGGGGGAACTTGTGATAAAGGGTCTGATTTACAAATTTTAACAATTATAGGTTAGCTATTCATAGCCCTTCAGTTAACATTTATCCTCATGATCTGTATTTATAATTTAGTGGCATGGAAGCAGGGATTCTTTCATTTATTTTGTTTTGGTAAATTCTCCGTCTGGTACTATTTAAAGGAAAATGGAGTTGTATAACCTTAGCAAGCATAGACTGTCTGCTTGTAAGTCTCAGCATTCATAGGTCATAAAGTCAAACACTTCAAGTTTCAAACTTATACACTGAAGTAGGTGAGGTTTAAAAATTCTTCAAAGAGCATATCAAAGTAAATAAAATAATTCAAAATAAATAACTCACGTATTTGCTTAAGCAATCTGAACTTGGACTCTCAACTTTTCAACTCAAATATTATTTTCTTTTCACTTGTCCAGATGTCTGTAGTTAATGTATCAAGCATCAATGTTAATTTATTATACCCACACCTAATATCAGCAAACTGGTAACTATATCTTCTTGTTAACATTTACATTTCAATCTATGTTCATATATGTGTGTGTGTGTGTGTTTTAGAGAACGTACTTAAATTTTTAAAATTTTAAATGGAAATATTTCTCAGAGTTTAAAGTTGAGTCCATCCCAAATAAAATAAAATGGTCCCTCAGAAATGTCTTTTCTTTGCATTTGGTCTCAAATATTGCTTCTCTAAAGAGTCTAGTTATCAGAATTGCCTGGAGACCATTTTTAAAACACAGATTAGTGGGTTGAATCTCAGTTTCTGTAGCAACTGGGGCATAATGGTAATATGTCTGTTGCATTTATCATTGTGTACCCTAGAATGTAACACAAAACCCTCCATAATCATGTGTGGAATGAACGAACCAGAATGTCTGAAGATAGGGTCTAGGCATCTGTACTTTGAGAACTGCCCCCAGGTGATTCTGATGATCAATTGCTTCCCAAAACTCTGATGTTTAACTTAGAATTCCAGACCTGAGGGAGGTCTTAGTCATCATCTGATTTAACTCACTTGTTGTGGAGATGGAAGAACATGAAGTCTGAGAGATCATAAAACTTGTCATATGTAATAATATTTTCATACTTATCCACACATTTTAGGAAAAATGATGAAACGAGAGAAAATGGGACTTACTGATAGTTTTTACCTTAAAGACAAGCCGTTTCGGGGCACCTGGGTGGCTCAGTGGGTTAAAGCCTCTGCCTTCGGCTCAGGTCATGATCCCAGGGTCCTGGGATTGAGCCCCACATTGGTCTCTCTGCTCAGCAGGGAGCCTGCTTCCCCCCCTTCTCTCTGCCTGCCTCTCTGCCTACTTGTGATCTCTGTCTATCAAAAAAAAAAAAAAGACAAGCCGTTTTGCAAGTTGGTCTTAAGGGCTACGAGAGGTCAGCTTCTATGGGCTGAAGGGCATCCTGAAGCTGAACTTACTGTGGCACATGCTTACCTTAGATCCTTGGTGAGGACGCTAGGTCAGGGATAACTCAGGAGATTTCCCTTCTGCTCCCCTTCTCTCCACAGGCTTCTAACCAGTTATGTCAAATACTTGCACTATCTATGTTAGCTTCCTCCATAAGAATTTCTCAAATAACTCTCATCTTCATGCACCATGAATTAGGCAAATAGTAGTGAAGTCATTCTTCCTTCCAGAAAATCTGTCAGTAATGTAAAATTGACTTGCTAACATGATATTTTGTGCAAATACACAAAAAATGTTTAATACCCAACCTTTTTACTTTTGCCTGCATATTAATATGATTAGAAAATATTTGTGGCTAGATAGTCATCGGAAAGTCAACATTTAGTCACCTAGCTGTTATTCACAAAATTATTTCACTATGTTTAAATGGAATTCATGGCTAACCACAGTAACTCTTATCTCTCTTTAAAGGAGCTATGCAGCTAATATCTTAGGAATATTCAATATCCCAAAATAAAAATGCTGGCCAAAAAAAATAGGGAAAGTAAATTTTAGTATCTGCTAGAAAATGACCCTCATTCTTTTTTTAAAAGGGTATATATTGTCTCAAAGACTATAAGTAATAAGGATAAAGTAATAATGATCATCAGCACTGATAAAGGCACTTACTGTGTACTAGTTAGGTGTTAAGCACCACGCATAGAGTACTTCATTTATCTAAAAAAAGTGTAAGATACTTAGGGAAGCATAATGTTTGAATATTTGTGTGTATATGCATATATACATATACATGAGCATAAATATGGCATACCTACCTTTTTTTAAAGAAAGAACTTGAAATTCTCTCAGTTTATTTATATATATATTTTAAGGTTTTATTTATTGGGCAGAGAGAGAGACAGCAAGAGAGGGAACACAAGCAGGGAGAGTGGGAGAGAGAGAAGCAGGCTTCCTGCTGAGCAGGGAGCCTGATGCAGGGCTTGATCCCAGGACCCTGGGATCATGACCTGAGCCAAAGACAGACGCTCAATGACTAGGCCACCCAGGCGCCCCAGCATATCTACTTAAACCAAAAAAAAATTTACTTACAGGCATGTGGGTGGCTCAGTCGGTTAAGCTTCTGCTTTCCACACAGGTCATTATCCCAGGACCCTGGGACTGAGCTTCATGTTGGGCTCTCTGTTCAGTGGGGGAGAAGCTTCCCTCTCCCTTCTGCTTGTGCTCTCTCTTGCCATCTCTCTCTCAAATAAATTTTAAAAAATTTACTTAAACATACATAATTATATATATGTTTATATACTTATAACTTTACTTAAATATAAATAGTCATACTTAAACATATATACTTAAACATATAGAGAAGCAATATTTCTGGGCAGATATTAAGACATAGTTAAGCATTTTCATTTTGGTGGTCACTAATGGGAGCCTACCCAGTACCCAGTCCTTATTCCTTCTCTTTCTTACCAACAGAAAGCTGGTTTTGCTCAGGAAGCCTTGTGCCTGGTCCCAGGGGGTGAGTCCTGATTGACCTAAACCAACCACGTCAATCTCATTTTCTTTTGCTTCTGGTGGCGTAGGGATAGGCGAGTGACTCAGTTCTTCCCTGGAAAAGGAGAGATAAGTGCAAGTCTAGTTAGGACTTCTGGAAGAATTTTCCGCCTCAGAAAACAAAGATGTGCGTGAGGAGAAAGGTCTTTCTGCTTGTACCCCTTTCCTTCCTGCTTAGTAGCCTTTCTTTTGACAAGGTACAATGGCCTAGAGCTGTGACAATGAGGTGTGATACTATGAATGAAGGGTAGCTCCTTGATTGTGTCAGGAATTACAATGCCAACCCTGAGATGCCTACCTCTGAACTTCCTGTGCCTTAGCCAGGATTAGCAAGGGATTTTGTGACTCAGCAGTCCAAGCATCCATGATGTATTTACTGATAGAGCTGCTCCTGGGAAGTGGGACAGGGAAAACAGAGGCTTACTGTTTATTGCATATATTCTGTTGCTTTAATTTGTTTTACCATGTGTGGACAATACTTTTATTTTAATTTCTGTCAAGGTTTATTTGTTTATTTGAGTGAGAGAAAGAGCAGGGGGAGGAGCGGAGGGAGAGGGAGAATCTCATGCAGACTCCCTGCTGAGCACTAAGCCCAACATGGGTCTCCATCCCAGGACACTGGGATAGTGACTTGAGCTGAAATCAAGAGTGGACCACTTAACCGACTGAGCCACCCAGGCAATACTTTGAAAACTATTAAGCAACCAAATAAATATTTTTCATTTGCATTTCTGAACGACAGGTACGTTAATCTAGGGAAAACTGAGAGTCATAATGTTCCAAATAACACCTTTACTCCTTAGCCCACAATTTATGCTCGGACATTCTCTGCCCCAACATTATGCATATATATCCTCACTTGGAATATTTGCGCTAATCTGAATTTTACCATCAAATTGTTCTTCTCCCCAAATGCTTTGTAAGCATATGTATATCTCGCAAACGTGTATCTCGCAGTGTAAGAGGAATCTCACTAGCATGTTTGTGTGCCTATTGTGATTTACCTCAGGGCCCAGTGGTATCTTTCTGAGGTAAGAGTGCCAATGAAGAGTGGCATCCACTAGCTGGGGCCAAAACAAGCCAGCCAATATTTATGCCAGGTAGAGAGATACGTTGACCTGGATGAGGAAGAAGGGCTTAAGAGTCACGGAAGGCCAGCCAACATGCTCACCAGAGTCTCCCCAAAAAAGGACCTTTTTCTTTGTCCAATCAATTTAACCACTATTGGTCTATGAGAAAGGTTATACTCCCCATCTGGAATGTGCTTGTGCAGGATTTCTGGGACTGTCTTTTCCAGGGACTCCATTACTTCCTTTCCATGTCTCCTCAAGGCTCTCACATCTCAGGCTTCTCGTGTCAGCAACGTGAGCTTACAGGAATGGGGCAGAAGTTGAAACTCGAATATGACTGCTTGGAGAAATGACAAACTACTGTCTCACAAAAAGCTGGCATCCTTTACCTCATCAGCAATGCTTAGGTGGATACAGGGTGAAGAATCGGGATCAAGAGAAGTAGAGCAAAGGCTTAATACTGCCACGACTATGAACCTTCCCACGTAACGGTCCTTCAGTTCAGGATCAAATTTGTTTCGTGTATTTATATTGCCAAGACCTATTGAACTTTCTTTGAAGTTCTTGAAAATCTCAATTCTTTGTCAGTTCCTTATACTCTCATAACTACGATATCCTCCTTTCTGCATCTTTACTTCTCCAGGGCATGTCTATAGAGCTGTTAGATTAATCTTTCTTGAAGACCCTTGTCATCATATTACCCTATTTAAGATTTACTGAGAAATAGAAACAAACATTTGGACAAATGGAGAGATCCAAAAATCAATCATTTGGTGATAAATGACAGGGTCTCCATTTTTTCCACGAGATATTCCTTCTCTCACTTTTTTGTCCCACTTGTACATATTGACTTCTGAGATATAGATAGAATAACCATGAATCTATTTACAACATTGGCTTCATTAATTCACTTAGATACCCACAGGACTGAAAATCACAAATATAAAATTACAGATAAACTTAAAATATTTCTTCAACATGGAAGGCAAAAACTGATTTGAACTTCATGCAGCTTCGACATCAGTGTCGGTGTTGTCTCTACCTTTCGCCGTCTAATGAAGGCAGACATGCACATGCTCTCCCTCTGGGGGATTCACTTCAGAGGAGGAGGAGAGCCGAGGATCTGAGAGCTAGGCCCTGACAGGAGATCAGGAAGAAGAACCCAAGTCTCTAGAGTGAGACTCTCTGTAGGTAGTATTCTGAGTAAAGACTCTCCTGGCACCAGCCCCTGGGGCTGATAAATTGTCACACCTGTTTCATTTTGTTTGAGAGGTAATAACAATGTCCTCATTCTAACTAGTTCCATCCCTGACTCTTTTAACTTCTAGAAGATGCTGGGACCTGTCTATTTCTCTTAGCCTTTAGGCTTTACCCACTCGGCTAAGGGAAAATCCTATGAGGTCTTTTCCTTGTAAGAACATCTCCAGAATCCCAAAATGTAAAACAATGTTCCTTTAACTGTAGCTTTAACACCATCAACTTTAGAACACTCAGAAGTAGAATAGCTTTTCTGTTGCTATTTTCATGTAATCACACTACAGTGTCTGTGGGACTACTTTAGCTGTAATTCAAACCTAATGAGAGTTTCCTGCACTAGGCTCTACAGCCAATGTATTATCAGCTACTTTCTTCTCTTTTATGGGGGAAGGTAGGGTTGTCATAAGGTCACAGAGTGTAATTCTGTAGTGATGAGGTGAGATAATCACTTTCCTACCACCCCAGCATGCTGCCACATGCACAAACTATCAAAATGAAATTTTTAAACCGAATTGCGCTATAACTACTTCAAACATACATTTCTTCTGCCCTAACAGTACGTGCTGTGAATCCACAGTTTTGTAAAGCCATCAGGTCCAAGAATGCTACAGACAAAGCACACTTTGGGAATCAGACATCCCTGAATTAGAAACCAGACTCTGCCACTTACTAGTTGTGTGACCTTTGGTGAGGTACTTAACCTCTCTAGCTCTCAGATTCCTTATCTGAAAACCAGGAATAATCCTGACCTACCAGAGCTGTTGTTTTTACTGGAAAAAGCAACTGAAAATTTCTGCTTAGCTGTCCATCTTCCTTTACCTCTCTGTAAATAAAGGCCAAGGATTAAGTGTCCACCAAGTGTTAATGTCTAATCAATTACACATGCATTTTCTTTCTCCTCTGGGAAAATTCTAAAAACTGTAGTTGGATTTAAAATAAAGAGTTCTTGAAGTGTTAAAACCATAGAAAAGATTGGACTCTTTTTTTTTTAGCTTTAGGCTGAAAATGATAACCATCAGTTATACACAAAAGTTTAATATTAGAAGACTCGAACTTAAAACAATGCAGTGACCAAGTAACACAGAAACTGGATTTCAAAAGAAAAATAACCAATAATGCATGCTTCAAACAGAATACAAAATCAAAATGATAGATAAAAATTAAGTTTTCATTTTTAATATCTGAAAAATTGAGAAAAAAATCCAAATTTTGAAACCCTCCAAAAATTTTTGCAACTATAGTGTCAGACAAATGATTATTTTGCTTGAATAAAATAAACAATCATTTGCTTTTAAAACAGAGGTAAACATTTTACTATTTAAAAGGTTGCATATCCTACATTTTCATTGAAAAATTAACTGTTAAGAATAATTCAGTATTTTAGGGGCGTCTGGGTGGCTCATTCATTAAGTGTTGGCCTTTGGCTCAGGTCATGATTCCAAGGTCCTGGGATTAGGCCCGTATTGGGCTCCCTGCTAGGCAGGAAGCCTGCTTCTTTCTCTCCCACTCCCCGTGCTTGTGTTCCCTCTCTGGCTGTGTCTATCTTGGTCAAATAAATAAATAAAATCTTTTTTAAAAAAAGGAATAATTCAGTATTTTATAAACATAAGAATGTTATGCCATTAAACTATTCCACTGCCAGAGATAAATTCTCATCCTGAAAAGATATAAAGTTGAAAGTCAAACCAGGCGATTACATCCGTCAAGGTTCCTGATGTCTGGCCCCCAAGTCTGGGTGGGGCTAGGTTCTGACTCTGAGCTTTGGTCCTGTTTGAGGAGATGGTGGCAACAGAAGCCACCTCTCCAGGAACATCTTGATCTGGGCCCTGCTCTGATATAGAAGCTACCTGTAACCTGGTTTGGTGAAGGTGTCGGATGACAGCTGAAAGTGGTACTCTCTATGACTTTCCTGAAATTTTTCCAGTTGTCCCAGTCAAGCTACAGCACAAGAAAGAGGAAGTCTGCTTCCAGATTGTGTATTGATAATTATTGTCTGCACCTGAGTTGAATATGTCTGCCTGATGTATCTACAGTATGTTGATCTTAGATATAGTTTGCCCTAAAAACTGCTTAATGTTCAAATATATCACTAAATTTATATTTCAGTTTTCGAACTACATTTCATGGATGGAGAGGGAGCTTAAACCTCATTCAGTGGAGTATAATTGACATATATACTAAATGTCCATTCTTTCCTCCTAAGGGCGTTTTCCCAAAGCCTGTCCCCATATTAGGACTTATTCTTGGTAATTATCTCAGACACTGTGAAGATTCCAGGACACCGAAGCACTGGATCTGATTACAGAGATTAGAGACCCCTTTTGAGATTTCGTCAGCTCACTCTCTTCTTTAAGAAAAACCCTTTCCCTTGGCCGGTTGGAGCACCAGTTGGAAGCCTGTCTTCCCATGTTTATACCAATGAAACCCAGCTCTCCTAGAAAAAAGGTGACACCTGACTCAGGAACCAGACCAGTTTGATGAATTTTCTCTTGACAATTTGAACTGAGGCATGGGCCGAGAGTCAGGTGGTGACGATCACAGGAGGATCGCAGGGTCCTGTCGAATGAGAGACGAAGGCCGCGACCGAGGGCCAAGCCAGGCATGTGAGGAGATCACCCAGAGCCAGTCTGCGGGGCGGGGCTGAACAGCCCAGGGAAATGGGAAAGCGGGGGGCGAGAGAAGAAAAGCTGCATGGCTCCTGAAGACTTTCCAGTGTCCAATCTAACTCCCCTTGGGGCTCGGCTGTCCTTCCTCCTTTGAATTCCATGAGGAGCTGCCGGATAATAAAGTCTCTTTTCTTGAAGTCGCCAGACTGCATTTCTGTTCCCTGCAACCAAATGAGCCCTAAGACAGAATGAGGAATTTCGAGTAGGAATTCTCCACGTCTCTCCATTCACAGCAAGGGAGTTTTTGATAATGACATCTTTCTTGAAATACTTCTTCCCAAGATTCGTGGATTCATTCTTTTGAAACAACCGACATTCACACTCGATGTTAATTACACTATTGAATCAGAAAAAAATGGCCTTAAAGCAAGTCAGACCGTCATATTTCATCATTCAATTCCTTTGTAGAGAGTGAGTTGTAAAATTTATGACGCACTTTCCTTTTGCCCCTATTCTTTTCAATGTGAAGGTGCTTCATCATCCTGGATAAAAAAGAAGGGTAACCACTGAACAGCTCTGCCTTCTTCCTGACATCTATTAACATTTACTATCTTCCCCAAGGAGTCGTCTATTCTCTCCCCCACGACTTTCAGCTTTTAAACATTGCTAAACAAGCTTTGGGTGGCTTTAGCATTTGTGTCGAGCCTCAAGTTATTTGGGACCCAGCAAAAAAAATTTCTGATATGAAGTCAGTTCATTTACTCTTTAACCTAAGGGATAGGGTCAAAGTAAAATGAAGTTGGAAGATAGAAAAAAATAGGAGAATTAAAAATATGTAATAAAAATAATTGTGGTAGTAGATGAGTTAAGAGTTCACTCTGTGGGGGCACCTGGGTGGCGCAGATAAGCATCTGACTCTGGATTTTGACTCAGGTCAGGGCCTTAAGATCTAGCCCTGCCTTGGGCTCCATGTTCAGATGGAGTCTGCTTGAGATTCTCTCTCTCCCTCTCCCTCAGCCCTTCCCCCAGCTCATGCACACACTCTCTCAAATAAATAAATAAAATATTACAAGAAAAAAAGGAATTCACTCTGTGGGGAAAATGCACATGACTGCACAGGTTCTGAAGACTGTCCTTCAGCCAAGTGGTTAGCTCGAAATTTCCTATGTGATCATTTGTCTTTTCTTGGCATCTTTTACAAATATGGTCTTTCAAGAACAAAGTGTGTGCTGTTTTGACAGTCATAATTAGGATGCTTCCAATCTTGTCCTGGTGGGTGCAGATCTTTCTCTCCCCCTCTGCTGCTCTTTTCAATGAATGACAGTACAGCAAGAGTGATAAGCGTGATGATTATAAAAACACCCTGAAGCCAGACTGTCTACTTTTAGATTCCAACTGTGCTACTTAATAGCTGTGTGACCTTATAAGTTACTTAATTTCTCTGAGCCTCAGTGTTTTAATATGTAAAATGCGATAATACTAGTACCTACCTAGTATTAGGAGAAGGATGTGAGAAGTAAATGAGTGCTGGTATGATGTACATGCTCAATAAAGGCCACTGTTATTGTTAGCTTTGTTGTTATTAGTGTTATTTGAGCAAGTCATTGACTCTGAGGCATTTAAGGCAAGGCAGTGAGAGGGATAACAGAAAGTTGAGCTGTGATCCTCCCATGGCGGAGTTTACTACTTCCACAAGGTGACATAAGCCAGGGGGTTAGGAGGAAGGACCATAAAGTTAGGTTTTATTTCTTACTAGCCTCATGACCTTACCAAAATTACTTAACCGCTGTAGGCTATGGTTTGCCTATCTAAAATTGGGTCTAATAATAGGGCTTACCACATCATAAGTGCTCCAAGTTTCTTACATATATAATACAGAGCAGGCTTTAAGTACCAATGACTATGTACCATCATCAAGTAAATGCTATAAGGATTTTTTTTTTTAAAGATTTTATTTATTCATTTGACAGACAGAGATCACAAGTAGGCAGAGAGGCAGAGAGAGACAGAGGAGAAAGCAGGCTGTCCACAGAGCAGAGAGCCCGATGCGGGGCTCGATCCCATGACCCCGGGACCATGACCCGAGCCGAAGGCAGCGGCTTTAACCCACTGAGCCACCCAGGCGCCCCAGGATTTTGAAAATGATGACTGTTGCCTCCATTTCCCCAAAGTAACTGACAATAGACAGAAACACAGAGTACAGCAAACTCATGTGCACTTGCCTATGTCTCACACAGGCTCTCACACAAAGCTGTTCTCTGAAAGCACACCTAGGAAAGGACATAGTCAATGAATTTTTTTTTTTCTTTTGCCTGCTTTAAGATTTCTGTCTTTGGTTTATCCAGTATTGTCTGGGTATGGTTTTCTTTATATATGTCCTGCTTGGGGGTTCATGATGCTTTTTAAATCTGTGGCTTGATACTTTTCAAGAATTTTGGAAAATTCTCAGCCATTATCTGTTCATATGTTTATTCTGTCCCGTTCTCTCTGTCCTGATTTCTTTCTTCTTCTAGAATTACAATTACATACATATTTGATGTTTTCACCTATCCCATATACCTCTTACTCTTTTGTATGTTTTTCACCCTTTTGCTGATCTGTGAGTCAATCTAAATATTTTCTTCTGACTTATTGGATTCTTTTCCAATTGAGCCAAATCTGTTATTAAACCCATTCATTCAATTCTTAACATCAGTTATTCTGTTTTCAGAAATCCAGAAATTCCTAAAATTTCTTTTTTATTTCCTTTTATTTTTTCTTAAGGATTTTATTTATTTGAGAGAGAGCACAGCCGGGGGGTGGGGCAGATGGAAAGAGAGAAGCAGCCTCCCCGCTGAAGAGAGCACCCAATGTGGGACTCAATCCCAGGACCTGAGGATCATGACCTGAGCTGAAGGCAGACACTTAACTGACTAAGCCACCCAGGGACCCCTATTTTTTTAATTATATTTTCATTTCCTCTTCTTTGCCAAAATTTTCAATCTCATTTTTAAAAATTTCTTATATGTATTCATCATAATTTTTAAAAATTCTACTGAATAACAACAAAATCTCTTATTTCCCTATGAATCTGTTTCTATTGTCCTCTGTTTTTCTTTCTGTCTCATCTTATGTGCTTGATACTTTTTCTTTTTAAGGTTTTATTTATTTATTTGACAGAGAGAGAGGGATCACAAGGAGGCAGAGAAGCAGGCAGAGAGAGAGGGGAAAGCAGGCTCCTTGCTGAGAAGAGAGCCCGATGCGGGGCTCGATCCCAGGACCCTGGGATCATGACCGGAGCTGAAGGCAGAGGCTTTTAACCCACTGAGCCACCCAGGCACCCCTGCTTGATACTTTTTAATTGATTGCCTGACATTGATATAAAACATTCAGTGATAATTTGTGGCCATAGGTGATGTTATCTTCCTCCAGAGAGGGTTTGTTTGGCCTCTGGCAAGCAGCCGGGTTGCAGCACTAGCTGACTTAGATCATCTAATCAATGCGACTCTGCTCTTTGACAGCACTACTGTGTATCCCTTGTCCTCGTATTCCTGGGGTGTACCCCTTCAGGATTCCAGCTAAACACCCAGGTAATTTACCAGGTCCTAGCCCTCTTGGCAAGCTCTGAATTCTAATTTTTCTTCCTTTCCGCTGACCAGGCATCCATTGAAATTCTGCTCAGGATCTCACCTTTAGCTCCCACTTTTAGAATTGGCAGTCACATGAGGAAGAGCAGTGCAAGTTCAGGCTCATGTCTTTGGGCTTCCCTGTGTTCCCATATCCAGACCCCACAAACTCAGTTCCTAACCACCTAGATAGCTTTTCTAGTTCTCAAAGAGAAGTTTGGTTCAAAACAACTAGTCCACCATCGTTAGGAACAGAACTCTTTTTTTTTTTTTTTTTTAAGATTTTATTTACTTATATGACAGACAGAGATCACAAGTAGGCAGAGGCAGGCAGAGAGAAAGGGGAAAAAGGCTCCCTGCCAAGCAGAGAGTCCCATGCTGGGCTCGATCCTGGGACCCTGAGATCATGACCTGAGCTGAAGGCAGAGGCTTTAACCCACTGAGCCACCCAGGAGCCCCGGAACAGAACTCTTGCCTATGTTTTTATTATATATCAGATGACTTCACTCTTCAGATTTCAAGCAGCAGGTAGATTTCTTAGAAAACAAGTGCTAGAGTTCCAAACAGCCTGCCCAAACAGAGCTTAATGGAGAAGATGGGTTTTAAAGACATGGGTAGGTCAATGGGAAAAATTGGAAACATCCTTAAGGAGATCCAGATCTTCACCACAGATGGTAAATCCAACGATGATTATATATGTTATTTTATGTTATAAATCACATCACCAATACCTTGAGGAATGCTCTCTGGGATCCCCTTCAGTTTCCAGGATGTTACTCAAGTCCTTGGGAGCCATTATTCCTGACCTTCTAGGTTTTAATGTCCTTTCTTTTAGCCCATAATCCCAGGTTACTCTTGATGAGTTAAAAACAAACAAAAAAAAGATTGATTCACCACCATAAATATGGCAACTGCCTGGTGACAATAACCAATCTTATCTGTTGCTGCTGTTGTTTTTAGGAAAACAAAACCAAAATAATGACCACAGGGATGAAGCTGGCAAGGTTGGATAGGACTTAGATGTAATACAGTGCAATACACATAAGAGTTGTTCAATAGATAACCTGTTAAATTATTTATTGGACAAAATAAATCTCTCTTCCTGTCTATAAAGAAATTTGAGCTGATGGCACCAAGGGTTGACATGAGGTGAGAGGACATCTCCTCCCTGGCAGGGAAAGTTTGGCACAACTCCTAGAAACTGAACCTGGATATCAAGTCTGGTCAGGGCTTTCTGTTCCTTCTTCTGAGTTGGTATGTTATCACTTTCATCTTTATTCCATTAAAAATAACAAATTCTTGGGACGCCTGGGTGGCTCAGTTGGTTGAGTGGCTGCCTTCAGCTCAGGTCCTGATCCCAGCATCCTGGGATTGAGTTCCACATCGGGCTCCTTGCTCAGCGGGGAGCCTGCTTCTCTCTCTGCCTCTGCCTGCCACTCTGTCTGCCTGTGCTCACTCTCTCTGACAAATAAATAAATAAAATCTTTAAAAAAAAAAAACAAATTCTTTATGTCTCTAGTCCAGGTGAATCCCTCCCTCTCTGGAGGCTATTTGAATTGGCTATTCTGTTGGCAGAATTTATACCTGTTGTTGAAAGACAGTAGCCTCTGCTTCCAGCCTTGATCGCAATAAGAAACAGGAAATCCCTGTGGGGGGGAAAAAAAAAAACACTAAAAACTAACTCATAAAAATGCAGAAATGGTGCAGCATTCCTTTCTACGTAGATACTGTAGAAGGAGACAGAGGTGCAGACACTAATGACATACTATATAGTGGATAACAGAACATAATAAAAATGTAATAATAAGAAAGAGGTGCGGACGCTCTCATAGCTTTATATTCAGATACACCAGAACATGGAGTGTGACCGGCTCATCGAAGTCGGGGTTACGCATCTTATGTTAGACTTACTCTTCCTAACAACTACCATTACTTGAATGTTTTCTCTGTGGCAAGTACTGTAATGATGGCATTGTATTTTAACTCATTGTATTTTCACAGTAACTGCAAGACACATGTTGGCTGGTTTATATTCTTTATGAGAAGGTCAGTCCAGTATGGCCACAAGAGGATACAGAAGAGAGGGTCAGGCAAAAACAAAAGTTTACTCAACAGTTTAAAGATTTTCTAGAGAACAGAACTCTAGTGTCATAGAGACAGGAGGATGCAATATGGGGCCACATGGAAAACACTGAGGAGGTCAGGAAGCAGAGGATAGGAGTAGGAAGGAACACTCAGGCCATGGTCTTCACTGGGATTTCTGTGGGAAAGGCAAGGAAGGACAAGGTAATGAGTTTAGGATTAACTAGTTTGAATAATTTTGGTGGGTTTTGGTCTATAGGGCTGGTCCCTGGTCCCCTGGCACCTGGTCCTGAGATAAGGCAGAGTAATATTAGTTCTGGGATGCATAGGCCTGATAGCAGAGGGGTGCTTCTAGATAGGTTAGTTTGCATATCAAAGTCATGCTGGGGTGGGGGATGGGGAGGGGAAGGGGGAAAGGGGGGGCCCTTTGGCCATCTGTGAGAATTAGCCAGAGGAAGAGTAGTTTCTTTCCACCCCGAATGGTTTCCCATGATGTCAAAACAATATAATATACAGAAAATTATATATACCCAATACATTAGTATTCCTGTATAATAGAAAGAAACTGAGGTTCAGGAGTTTCATTCAGAGCTCAACTAGTAGTTGTCAGAGTGGAATTAAATCTGAAGACTGACCCTAAGTGTTATCTTGCATTAATTTTTCCTTAATTAAAGTTTTTCCAATTCATAACATTATTCCTAGACATGCATTAAGAAAAATGAGACAATATCACTAAAATGCTTTGATTTCTTTGGTGGATAATTTTGCAGATTAATTGTAGTTAATATGCACATTTACCAGAGTTGGAGACACTCTGTAATTAAAAACATTCATCTACCAGTATCCTCCAACTATTTGATTTCAGTGAATTTTACATTTCAGCTTATTTGGGCTGGAGAGTAAGGCCTTGCTCACTCAGTAAACCATATAGCTTGATATGTATATGGTATGATGTTTTCTTTTTTCTACCTGGAACAGGAAAAGTAAAAAATTACACATAAGGAGCTTTCCAACCAAGAGTTGTGAGGTCTTGGAACTGCATTTTGTATCTCCATTTAGGGGAAAAAAAAAAATCTCTTCTATGGGAGACAGATTTTATTGTTTAAACAGAGGGGGAGGGGCGCCTGGGTGGCTCAGTGTGTTAAAGCCGCTGCCTTCGGCTCGGGTCGTGATCCCAGCGTCCTGGGATCAAGCCCCACATCGGGCTCTCTGCTCTGAGGACAGCCTGCTTCCTCCTCTCTCTCTCTGCCTCTCTGCCTACTTGTGATCTCTATCTGTCAGATAAATAAATAAAATCTTAAAATAAATAAATAAATAAAAAATAAACAGAGGGGGAAAGGGAATATAAAGAAGGTGAACAACCCCTTTGTAGGGAAGATAGTACAATAAGAAATTTAAATGTTTTTCTAGAGAGCAGAACTCAGTGTCAGAAGCAGGAAAAAAAAAACTTTTATGGGAAATACTGGAACAACAAACAAATAACTAAGCAACAGCTTTTAGATCAAGCCTAAATGTTAATAGTTGGGAGACTATATTTTTATTTTTATTTATTAAAATTTTAATCCAGCTCCTTTCCAATATAAACTCAGAGAAAAGCCTCAAGAAATCGCAGCATAAAATAAGGGTAATAAAAGAAAATTCTGTTTCTTCCTACTTATAACACTTCTGATACCAAATGTGTTGGTTTTCCATATCAAGTAATTCTCTAATTCTCTGTAGACACCAGCTGGGTATCCTACAATTTAATTATGACAGTCCCTGCCCGGAATGAGAGGAGACTGCACAGGCTAAGTGCTCAGTCACAAGACTGACCCCAGTCACAGGTTGCAGGTTGCTGGTACCTGTGACTAACCAGCCATAAATCAGGGGTTCCCATAACTCTCTTCTCGGGTTCAATGCTTCACTAGAATGGCTCACAGGACTCAGGGAAACATTCTTACCACTTTATTATGAGGGATAAAACTCAGGAAAGACCAGATGGCCACGGTGCAAAGGGAAACACGTGAGAAGGGGCGCCCTCTCCATGCTGCCACCCACCTGGCACGAGGATGGGCTCACCGACCGGGACTCTTTCAGAATCCAGTCCTTTAGGGTTTTCATGGAGGCTTCCTCACGTGGACATGATTGATCAGATGGACCACTGGTGTGTGTACTCAATCTCCTACCCTCGACCCTTCCTCAGATGTCTAGGATTGGGCCTGAAAGTTTCTGGGCAACAGCAGAGTCACGCTTTTTTTTTTTTTTTTTAAGATTTTATTTATTTATTTGACAGACAGAGATCACAAGTAGGCAGAGAGGAGAGGGAGAGAAGGGAAAGCAGGCTCCCCACTGAGCAGAGAGCCTGATGCTGGGCTCAATCCCAGGACCCTGAGATCATGACCTGAGCTGAAGGCAGAGGCTTAACCCACTGAGCTGCCCAGGTGCCCCAAGAGTCAGCTTTTAACTTAAACTCAGCTATGGAAAGGGAGCTTATTAGGAATAACAAAAGAAGATCCTCTCACCCTTGTCATTCAGGAAAGCGTAGGGGTTTTTAGGAGCTTTGTGCCAGAAACCAGGACGGAAGACCAAATACTTAGTTCTTATTCTAATATAACGGCTCAGATGATAAAACAGAAAGGGAAAATGAGGGCCAGTGAAAGCAGGAGACCATACGTGCTAACCCAACTTAAGAGTTAAAATGACTCTTGTGGTAGAATTTCAACTGTGGGCTTCCTGGGAGGTGATAATATATATCTATGTCCCCAGACTGCTCCACTTCAGACACCAGACACAAGTATGTATGTGATATATATATTTGATTATATATACACAGTATATATTTTAGAGTAGACCTCCCACAGATATGTGTGTGTGTGTGTATACATACACACACACACACACTAAATATATATATTTAGTTTTTGTATGTGTTCTTCCAAGTTTATGTGAGAATTTTAATTGTTGCCTAAAATTTAAGTAAAAACATTAAGCACAACTATCACACAAACTATAAATTACTGGGGAATATTCATGGCAAAATAGATATACTTTCTTCTTTAAAAATGTTAATAGACTTTATTTTTTAGAGTAGTTTTAGGTTCACAGCAAAACTGAATGGAACTTACAAAGATTTCTCATATACTACCTGCCATCACACATGAATTGGCTCTCCTAATTACCAACATCCCCCACCAGAGTGGTTCATTTGTTACAACTAATGCACATATGTTGACATACTGTAATCACTCCTGTAGTTTAACACTAGGGTTCACTCTTAGCTTTGTATATTCTCTAGGTTTTTTACAACATATAATGACATGCACCCACCTTTATAGTATCCTACAGAATAGTTCCCTTGCCCTAAAAATCTGTGCTCTGTCCATTCATCTGTCTCTTCTCACTAACCCCGGGCAATGACTGATTTTTTTTTTTTTTTATAGTCTCCATAGTTTTCTGGCAACCACTTTTAAAAGGGTTACCACTTTTTTTTTTTTTTTTAATTTATTTATTTGTCAGATAGAGAGAGAGTGCAGGAGCGAGCACAGGCAGACAGAGAGGCAGGCAGAGGCAGAGAGAGAGGGAAGCAGGCTCCCTGCTGAGCAGAGAGCCCAATGTGGGACTCGATCCCAGGACACTGGGATCATGACCTGAGCCGAAGGCAGCCGCTTAACCAACTGAGCCACCCAGGCGTCCCAGGGGTTACCACTTTTAAAAACTGATACAGTAAGTTTTCATCTGAAAATAAAAGACATAACATTTTCCCAGAAGAGACAACATTTTTTTCTTGGCTCTAAATTCTGTAAGCAACTAGTTACCTTATGGGATCAAGATAGATATATCAGATAATATCTGCAACAGTTTTCCAGAAAGTATAGGTGCAGATCTTATTTAATCATATTTTAAAATAAACTCCTAAAAGCTGAAAGTCCAACTCAGTAAGAGAAAAGTCTTCCAGGTTCTAAGTTAAGTTCCAAGAATCTAACTTGATCCAAGGTTGCTATTTGGGAAATGCACAGTTGTATATAGCACATCCCCTATCTAGACTGCCTTCCAGAAATGTTATTTTAACAAGGACTTTTATAAACATGAAAATTTTACCTAAATAACTGGCCTCCTGTGTTGCTCCAGAACAAACAGATCCATGTTTAGAGACCAGAAGATTGATCATTTATTATGAAAGGTGAAAAACTTAACTAGTACTTCCCCCATGTGGCAGTGGGACGCATGAGGATTTAGGCAACTTTGAATTTGCTCAAATACTTTGATAAAAGCTCAGTTGGGATGAGAGATTCACAATACAGCATGTCAGAGTTGGTTTAGGCATGGATGGTTTAGGCCCCAAGATGAGAGAATCTTAAGCAGACTCAGCACTGAGCCCCATTTGGGACTCGATCTCATGACCCTGAGCTCATGACCTTAAATGAAACTAACCCATTGCACCACCCAGGTGCCCCAACCTTTCCATTTTTCTACATAAAAATATGAATCCTGGGGCACCTGGGTGGCTCAGTGGGTTAAGCCTCTGTTTTTGGCCCAGGTCATGAACTCAGGGTCCTGGGATCGAGCCCCACATCTGTCTTTCTGCTCAGCCGGGAGCCTGCTTCCCTCTATCTCTCTCTGCCTGCCTCTTTGCCTACTTATGATCTGTCAAATAAATAAATAAAATCTTAAAGAGAAAAACATGTATCCAAATTGCTTTACCCTTTGCATCAGATCAACTAAGATATAATTCCAAAAGGGCTGAAAAGTAGAAGACTAAAGCATGACTCTGTAACTTAAAACTACTTTCTAGGGGCTCCTGAGTGGCTCAGTGGGTTGAGCCTCTGCCTTCAGCTTGGGTGGTAATCTCAGGGTCCTGGAATCAAGCCCCACAATGGGCTCTCTGCTCAGCAGGGAGCCTCCTTCCCACTCTCTCTCTGCCTGCTGCTCTGCCTACTTGTGATCTCTCTGCCAAATAAAATATTTTTTAAAAAGCACTGCTTTCTAATTTCGTTAGCCATTTGTGTCCATTTCAGTTCTTCCAGTGATATTAAAATAGAATGAAAGGCCTATCAAGTAAAATCTTCCATTGTCTCTGGCAGAATTATTTGAAGGCAGATGAGAAACACTGACAGTAATAGTTGTGCCTGAAGCTTGTTGGTTGTTTATGTGTGTTATATGAGATGAAACACCAATGCCTTCAGTTTGTAAAGAAAAGGCTGGCATAAAATGTTGGGGTCCGGGGCGCCTGGGTGGCTCAGTGGGTTAAGCCGCTGCCTTCGGCTCAGGTCATGATCTCAGGGTCCTGGGATCGAGTCCCACGTCGGGCTCTCTGCTCGGCGGGGAGCCCGCTTCTCTCTATCTCTCTCTCTGCCTACTTGTGATCTCTGCCTGTCAAATAAATAAAAATCTTAAAAAAAAAAAAATGTTGGCGTCCAATCTTTTAAGCTGATAATTTTTAAATTACATATCAACTTTTCACATAGGTGTGTGTTTATATATTTAAATCGCCATCTTACCAAATAGTCTTTAGAAATTTTATTGGAAAAAAATAAGGCTATTTGGCTATTCTAGTTGCCTAATCATACCATCTTAATGAGAATTTTGTTTCTTGCTTTCTATAATTCACCTTTTTCCTTGTCTGACTGCATCAAATCCTATTTCTGGGACATTATTAAAGTGGTGATATGGGCATTTGCATCTCATTCCCGACATGAATAAGAATTTTCCGAGTATTCACATTCTACATTATTTTAGTTTTTATTATTTTATTAATAGTTTATTTATTTTTTAAAATCAGGAATCAATAGTGCTGATCATGGAGTCTGTAGCCACCTCAAGTCTTCTTAGGTTTAAGTGAAGATTCTGAACATTTAGGCTCCCAAGACTGTAACGGTCACATTTGGCATTTACATACTCAGGGTAAGGGACAGGGACCAGGGTTTGCCTGCAAGGTGGCATCAAAGGCTTCTCCTCAGTGAAGCTCCTCACACAGCAGAACAGCCCAGAGGCATGATGACAAACACTTTATCCAGATGGGAAACTGCTGGGGCTCAACAGACTCATGCCCCTCTGGAGCCAGTCTCTCCTCCGCATAGTGTCCAAGGACTCTGCAAGGGACACATCTGGTTAGAAGAGTCCCTGAACTCAGGTTCATCCAATGCTGTAGTTTGCTACCGGGTATATTTTGTTCTGTCTACATGCAGTTGATCAATCAGGGGTCCATTCTCACCAGCAACATAGCAACATCGTTCACAAACCACCTTATCAGGTTGCCAGGGGAACGGAGCTAGAAAGTTAACATAAGGTCAAATTCTCATGCAGAAGGCGCTAGGGTTTTGTTAACCCTTTACCCACATAGACATTTTCCGTGAACTTGATTATAATGGATTCTTTTGTATGTTAATAGACTATACTTGTAATCCTTTATTTAGGGCCTTTTGCATTTGTATTTATATCAGAGATGAGCTGTGTATTTGTGTGTATGTTTGGGCACATGTGAGAAAGCTATTTTTTTTCCAGAATTAAATATCAATGACTCCTTAAGAATAATTATAAGCACTCCTCTTTAGATATTTAAAAGAGTTTAAGGAGCATTGGAACTATTTACTCTTTAAAGGGATGATGTGCTCTGTTGGTATAACTAGAACTGCCCTATGTAGGCTGGAGAGGCCCTAGACACACTATTCATAAAATCATTACTGATGATCACTTGAAGGACACGTCAGGGAATATCTTTGTAAAAAATGAAAATGTTAGTGTATTTCACTGCTCCCGGTTGCTCTGACAAGGCACTTAAGAAAGAGATGAGCTCGGCCAAAAACTGGTTGCTCTGCAAGCAGGAATGCAAAGAAATGAGAATGTCCAGAAATTTAGGGCCTCCTAGGTTTGCAAAAGACAACAGCTTTGATGACCCAAACATTAATATCAATATAGGGATTTAAGCTCTGTGGCAAGGATCACAGTCAGGGTGTTGCCTTTCCAAACAAGCCTCTTATTTCAGCTCGCTTCAAGGTGGCCTCCATTAAGATGAGAGAGTAAGGTATGGACACAAGGAAGCAAAGAAATAAAACAGGTTTCAGAACTAGGAGTCGAAAAGATTTTGGTTATGGATATTGGTACAAGGAACTGACTGGAAATGATTAGATCAGATGCCTATTGGGGTTTTAAAGAAATCTGGTAGCCAAGGAAACCATGAGTCTGGCCTGCAAATATCTGTCTCTGTTAGCCCCTCAAAGCAACACTCAGACCCTTAAGTTTGTACTAGTAGACAAAGAGCTGTGAATGATGGATAGCCTAGAAAGAAGACACATGTTCCAACAGTCCCTCCTGGTGTGGCCATAGAAGACGAACGAACATAGTTGGAGAAACAGAGGTGACCAGACTGTCTGACCAAGGCATTTCTTCTGCTGTTGGAGCAGAGACTCTCCATAATTCTTGCTCAGCTTGGAGTCAAAATTGCAGTGAACAGGCAGTTGCGTGCTCCTCATTCTTCCCTTTTCTTAATAGGAGTTCTTAAAGCAGGTATCCTGTCCTTATGCCACCACTGTATGTGGGATAGGGGGAGAAAGAGCTTGCTGAGAGCCACTATGAGAACCTGATAGAAGACACACATTTTCTCTGCTTCCTGCCCGGACACCATCTCACAACACACCATCATCTTATTCAGTCTCTCTTTAAATGTCACCTCTCCAGAGGGGACCAAATCACTCTACCTAAAATCCCACCCCATCTCCTATCAGCTTATCCTTCCTCTACCCTCTCTTGACACCTTTATCCTCTCTTCACAGTACTTACTCCTCACTACTCCCACCCCACTCCAGTGTAAACGCTCTCAGGGCACAACCTTGTCTTTTTCCCAGCAGAAGTCCCAGTACTAAGAAATGGCCAATACATTGTATGCTCTCTATAAATATTTGTTGAAGAAAATAAAGACAAAATAGTGGAGATCTTCTAAATGTCCAAGTGTCTGAAGTTGTGCTTGGGTGGTCCTATTTTGTTATTTATCTGTATCACATTGTGATTAGTGATAATTATTTGTGAGTGAGAACACTGCAGTTAGTACTTGCAAGGTGGTGTTATCTGGTGGGAAACCTAACCCAAAAGTTGTCCTATTGGAAAAGTACAGATATGGTGAAAGGCAAACTGTTTTGAGCTGGTTGTGTTCAAGACTGAAACAGTAAAATGTCACTCCCATGGGAACTTCACCTTGTTTCTGGAATGGGGGTCAGAACTGCAGCATACTAACCAGTTAGACCTTGGAAATCCTCTAAAGTCTCCTCAGTCCATGATTCAACAGAGACTGATCTAATCAGCTTCTGCTTACTCACGGGAGAAGTTAAAGTTCACCAAGAAGAATTAATTCAATCCAACCCAACATTTAATATTTATTGAATTTAGACCTTGTGCCAGGACTTGTGCCTTCCTATTGAGAACTCAGCGTGGTAGAGAAGCAATGCATTAAACACACTGCTTTCGAAGTTCCAGTATGGGATGCATAGTGTTGTAATTATACCACAAGAGTCTCAGCCTAGCAAAAGAATCAGAAAAGACTTCCTGGGTAAATGTCAGCTAAACTTGGACCCAAAGGGCAAGTGGATCGTCTAAATGAAGAAGGCAGATGAATGGAGTGTTTTCTAAGCCAAAGAAAAAGATATGGGAAAAAATGTTAAAAGGTCTGCTGATGAGGCATTACACCTTTGCTTCAGATATCATCCTATTTTCCCCTATCACCTATCCTCCTTTCCTTCTATCTCCAGCTTTTAGCCTATAGGTTAGCCCCTTCTGGATACTCATCCATTGCTCTGCTAGCACTTCTTTGCAAATTCAATCCAGGAATCAATAAACAAAGAAAACGGCTAAGGAGTAGCCACTGGAGCCTGGAACCAAGCCTACATTACATTTACAAAAATTTGATTTTCTGCAGAAAAAATATTTTGACTCCTACATTTTTGGACTTCATTAGAAAGATCTGAAATAGATGACACCAAGCTGTTTGCCTAAAATAATGTCCCAAGCCTGAATTGGCATGGATATTTCCTGAGATTAAAATAGAATCTTGTTTTGCTAACAGAAAACAACTTGGAAATCAAAGAGTCATTTAAGTTGAAACCATTATTTTTTCTTGCATAAAATTCCTGTTTTTATACACACTAAGAAATCTGGATAGTGAGATCACCCTGCCACAGAACTTTCCATTAAAAATTTGAAGTTGGAGAACTCCCAAAAAGAAAATATAGAAAAAAAGTTTGTAATGTAACAAACTCATTCAACCAATAGTTATGAGCACCTACTACGTGCTAGGCACTAACAAAGAAACTGCCCCTTGAAGAGTTTGCATTCTAGCAGAAAGAAGACATACAAACAAGGAATAAATCATATAAGATGTTGGAAGACCAGTGGTATGGAGCAAAAACAAAGTAGATCAAATCATGGGGCATCCTGAAGGGGCAACTTTAAATCTGAGTGGTCATGGTTGGATTCCTCAAAGAGGTGACATTTGAGCAAAGCCTGAAGAAGTGAGAATGTGAACCACGCAGATATCTGGGCCCAGGCAGAAGTATCAGCCAGGCAATGGCACAAAGGCAAGGGCATGCATGCCTGGAGGGTGTGAGAGAGGCAAGGAGGTCATGGGCTAGGGGAAGAGAGAGAACAGGAGACAAGGTCTGAGAGATATGAGATATGGCGCATCTCTGCACCGGGAAGTCACTGGGACAGGGTTTGAGAAGAAGGGTGACTCGATGGATAATATTTTAACATGCATTTTTGCGTGTTTTCATTTGAACAGTCTTAGTACAGTATTTTTTTTTACACTCTGCAATAACAGGATGATTGTTTAAAATGGTATCTAAATGATCTCCCCAAGATCAGACACCACAGACTGCTAAGTAGTTACAACCCGCCCTTTCTGGCCTGCACGTGCCCCTGGAGGAGCAGCCGTTGCTATCCTTCTAAAGTGTTCGAAGTTGAGCTGGCAGAGATAGAAACAGTCTGCACGTTCCTTCTACAAAACTCGACTGGAGAGCCAAACATTTCTTTTGGTTGGTTACAAAATAAAAAACAAGCCTTTGCCAACTCTGCGGGAGAAGCAAACTCCCGGAGTTTGCCTCCGATAATTTGTCCAAGTCGTCAGTCGCGCTGTGGTTTCACTCTGTGAAGACACTGCTCAGCTCCAGCCCCAGAAACGTCTCGGGTCTCGGGCTTCTCCGCCCTCCGGTGGAAGCCACGGCTAGCCCCTGCGGTCACCACCTGTTCGGGCGGAACCCGCGGAGCGCGCACCTAAGCCCCGGGCCCCTTCCCTCCTCCGCTCACCCTTTCCCGCTGAGCGCCCTGCGTTCCCTCGCCCAGGCCCGGCTTGCAACTTTCCTCGCAGCCTGGTCCTCAAGAGACGACGCTTCCCTCCGCGCTCCGGCTCCCGAGCTTCCCGCCGAGGGGCCAAGCGGCCTCACCCCCGGCCCTGCGCCGCGAGGGCGGCAAGGCAGGCGCACGCGCGCCCCCCGCCCCCTGCGCCCCTCCCGGCGGGCGGCGCAGCTCCCCCTGCAGCACCTCCCCTCAAGGGGAGGGAGACAGAGGGGGCTCCCGGCGTCGCGCCGCAGACCTGTTCCGGCTGCGCGCCGCGCCGCTCTCTTCCGACAGCAGCTGCGGCGGCGGCGGCGCCCTCACTCCTGCCGAGCTCCTCTCTCCTCCGCGCCCAGCACCCCCAACCTATTCCCCGCGCGCAGTGGCGCTGCCGCCCGCGATTCGCCGCCCGACATGGATTTCCTCCTGGCGCTGGTGCTCAGCTCCTCGCTCTACCTGCAGGCGGCCGCCGAGTTCGACGTAAGGTGAGTTGGGCCACCGGGCGCCCTCTTCTTTTAGCGCTGATTTCGCGCTCTCGACGCTGGGGTCCCCTCTCCCCGCGGGTTGCGCGGCCAGAAGTGGGGCGTCGGTGAGAGGAGAGCCGTCGAACCGCTCTCGCAACCTGTGGCCGTCGGAGGCTGGGTAGGGCGCCGCCTGAGAGCCCGGGAGCCCAGCGCGGCTCGGGCTCGGGGATTGGGGCCAGGGGAGGAGTAGGAGGGCTCCTGGAGCCCCGCACCTTGGCTGGGAGGGCGCGGGCTAGCCTCGTAAGCGGAGGTGATGCCCAGGACCCCGCTGGCCAGGAAGCTCTCGCGTGTGATTTAGATGGCTCTTTGAGCCGGGAAACTTGCAGGTGGCGGGGCCAAATCCGGGCTGGGCGCTGTCGCGGCCGCTCTCACACGGGGTGGGGGCGTAGGAGCGATGGGGCTTCCCGGGAGGACCCGTTTGCCTCCGCACTTGGTTTTCTTGAGGGAGGACTTCTTAAGGACTTGGGGGGGGGGGCGGAGCGCTACGTGTGTGTTTGTGTACGGGTACGCACGCACACACAGCCCCGAGACCTGGGGCGAGCCTGGCTGCAGCGTGCCCTGACAGGTTCCAACAACCCGGGCTCCGTCGCCGCTGTCACTCAGCCCTCCTCTGGCGGCGGCGCGCGGGATCTGCTCCGGCGGGTGTGTGTGTGTTTGTGTGTGTCTGTGGGTCAGGAGGGCGTGCTCGCTTACCCCACCTCCGTGCAATTAGAGACCAGACCCGCCCCGAGTGCGGATCGCTGCTGCTCGCGCGGGAACCAGGCTGGAGCGGCCCGCAGAGATTTTAACCGGGTCTCGCCGCCATCCAGTCTTCCTCTTTCGGAGAACCCCCGCCCCCACCCCCGCTCCGACCCAGCCACGTATCCCTCTGCGCCTCCCTAAAGACAGCCGCACCTGTTGTACTTGTAATCTTGGAACGAATCAGTTCCGCGATTGACTGGCTTTCTTGTACCTGGAGGGGAAGGGGAACCCGGGAAGCCAGCGGAGCGTTGAGGAGGAAAAACGCAATCGCTTGTTTACCACCTGGTGGGAGGAAATCGAGAGTTCGGGGTTATTTTGTACTTTGGGCTTGAGGGCATAGGAGGAGAGAAAAGAAACGGGAATTGTTTTGAGAAAATGTGGGTATGTTGTGCATTTTTGGCACACACATTTGCAGTAGGAAATATATCACATGGTTATGCACAGGATTTTGAGGTAGCTTTAATTTTAAAACAGCCAATTAAAACATTGATCCTCTGGGGGCAGAAAGTCAGGTGTGAATCTAAACAAAGAAACGATTTACCAAATAAGGTGTGAAAGTGGAATCTGGTGGATAAATTGGTATACTGAAACTGAATACTTTTAGCCCTTATTTACATGAGTGAGGAAGATAACATGAATTGTTGAGGCAGAAAAGTTTCAAACCCCAAGGACACTTGAGATGTTAGCTACCCTTTAAACTCTTCTTGATTTTATTTATACTGTTTTATTTTTTCTGGGAACATTTTCTGCCAAGGAGTCTTGCAGAGAGGTCTGTTTCATTTGATTTTGAGGAAGCTCCCATCTTTCTGCCCTTTTCCAAGGCAGAAATAAAAGGCAGAATTTTTTTTTCTTTTGGCTTTGACATATCCTATTATTTAATACTTTTCAGTTTATGATAAATCAGTCAAAACTGGTTTCCCCCCAAGTAACAGGTGTGGGTCTTTGAGGAATCTGTTTTATTTCAAGCTTCAGAAACCACCCTGTGAGTGTCAGCCTTGAGAATTCTTGGTTTTAGCTGGTGCTTTTTCCATTTAAGAAAGGGACTTCTCCTCCCTTTCCCCCTACTCCTGTGTGTAGTGTGTATGTAGAGTGTGTGTGTTTAACTTTCTGAAATTTGGAATTAGATCACAGCAGAACTATTTTCCTGAATATGTTTTATCCTTAAATTTCTGCAGGCATGAAGGGGTTCATCAAAAATTGTTGGGTGTGACTTAAAAAATAATAACGAAAATATTTTTAATTTCAAAAGTGTCTTTATTTATTTTGAATCTTTTTGTTTGGTAGGTGGCCCAGGCAAATAGTGTCTTCAATTGGCCTGTGTCGTTATGGTGGGAGAATTGACTGTTGCTGGGGCTGGGCCCGTCGGTCCTGGGGACAGTGTCAGCGTGAGTATCATCCCCCAGGGACTTTCCACCTGGGAGGTGTGGCTTTCCACTATCATACATGGCTTCACTTTGCACATCAGTGGGCTCATTACTGAGCAAGACTTGGTTGTGTGGTTCCAACATTCCTTGCCCCTTCTCAACCTGAGGCAACAGTCCTAAGGTGCCTGCTTTGTTATTCAGAGAACCACCTATGATAATCATTGTAGCATTTGTCCCCAGTACCTCCAGCTCCTCTTTTCTCATCAGACCTTTTCTGTGCTCCAGACTGAGATGGGAGTAAGATAATTAGTCTAGACTGTATTTACACTAAATAGACTCTGAACCTTATAGCACTAAAATAAAATCCTTACCATACTTGTTGTGGAAAGTGGCCTATTTGTAAACCTTTTTTTTTTTTTAAGTGAGATTGTATTGACTGCGTTCTAAATGGACCACCCACCATAATCAAGTAACACCTGTGAAAAAGCATTTTTAAGTTCTAGAAGTAATCAACATCATGTAATAAGACCCAAATCAGAACACTGATTTTTACCTTTTCCATGGATATTTTAATGGTAGAAATCAGAGCCACAACGTGGAAGTTTGAGAAATTTGCTCTCTGCAACTTTATCTGGATCTCAAAATTGTATTCCACTTCCCCTGTGAGAAAATCTGCAATTATCAAGTGAATTTCTGGGGCATTGTTCTAGGTTGGTGTGTCTGGTGAGATGATGGGACCAAAGTTGGATTCCTTACATCCCAATGTTTTATTGTTCATGAGAAGGGAGCTTAGAGTAATAGGACGGTGAGTTGAAGAAGGCTGGAGCTGGACAGGGCAGAGCTTGCCTTAGAGATATGTTAAAGGTGGGAGCAACTGAGTAGATTTAAGTTTAGGAAAGCTAAGAATTCCCCTAGCTGTTTTCATCTTTGAGAATTGTGCATATCTGCCCTTAACTTTGCAGAGGAGGGAGAGTAATGGTCATGGGTTGACATCCCTGGTTGGATACGGAACGGGAAAGTGGATTAATGTTTGTTACCTGTAAGCCACTGGGCCAGACTTTTGCACGGTTGGGCCATTGACCCTTTTTATAAGGTAACTCCAGTTTCCAGTAAACAAAAGAATTAGGCAAAGCTGCTATGCCCTACTGGTTAATTGTTTTTAAGGGACGATGATCCAAAAGAAGAATGGTACCTGGTGGAGCCATCTGCTGCCAATTATACCAGGGTGTCCGAAGTATTTGCACAGCTGGAGACCACCAGGGTAGGGAGGGGTATTTGAAGAGCAGTCAGGCTTTGATAATCAAAGGGTGAGGAGAGGACCCTTCTCTTGGCCCAACACACACACACTGTTCCCAAATTTAAACAGATGAGTAGTTTCTTTGCAGGAATGGAGATAATTTCCTCCTTTGTTGTCTTAATTGGCAGGGCACTCCCAAAATGAAGGTTGGAGTGCTTTGGGGGTGTGTACAGTACCCCAGGCCTACCTAGGACAAAGCTGTTTTGGCAGAAGGCCCTGAGCACAGTGGAGCACACCTTCTCTGGAGGCAGAGTGCCAGAGCATTCGGCAGAGGCAGGGGTGCAGGGGTGTAGGAGTACGTACACACTCTGCCAGATGCAGTATAAGAATGCCAAGGAGAAAATTCCTCTGTCTCTGAGAGGTTCATCAACTGTGGAATTCCCCAGAAAGAACCTCTCTGAGCTGTTCTTTTTACATGTAATTAAATTTTCTCTGGTATACACCAGCTGGGTGATTCTGAATTTGAATGAGCCTAAAGACCTTTCCAAGTTACAGTGGCTTACTGAATTGAAACATCCAAGTAAGTTCCTAGCAAACTAGCTTTCCCAGCAGAGATGAGACACTGTTTTATTATTTTCTATACCTTTGTTTTGTTTCTAACAGAACGTAAAGTGGTGAAGTGTAATGTTTGATAGTATTTATCTTTTCTTTCTTTGTATTCCTTCCTTGAGAATCTGTAACAATGACAAGTCAGTTATTGAATGGTGATGTTATAAAAATGTCTAAGATGATGCACAAATTACAGTTTATCTCAACTTAGATTTGGTGAAACGTTTGAGAGGCAGTGTAATGGAGGGGAATGTGGACTTGAACTAGACTGCCTGTGTTTAAATTTCAGTTCCACCCCTTATTAGCTGTGTGACCTTGAGCAAGTCATTCAAGTTCTCTGTGGTTTATTTTCCTCATCTCTGAAATGGATATAAAATAGTATAATACCTCACAGGACCGTAAATGAGGTGTAAATGAGTTATTCATAAAGCACTTAATGCTGTTCCTGACACAGAGTAAATGCTATGTATGTGTTTGATGAAAGTAAAGAAATATAAAGAAATACTGCTTTTGAAAGAGTGCTCTGGAATGGGACATACCCATACTATCAGATTCTTTGTTTTCTAGGCATGATAAATGTATTTTTGCATTTTACTTCCAAAATAAAAATAAAGATTCCAGGGCTCTCCATGTACAGTAAAATAAAATGCCTTTAAATTAAAAAAAAACAGGTGGATCATTACCATTAATATTATAGATGGCAGAGTTGTAAAAACAAGTTCAAAGATGGATGTTTACTTGTGGTCTTTCCCCTCCCCCCCCCAAGAATCTCAGATGGTCCAAATGTCTCCTGTCAGCTTAGAGCTCCCCTGTCTTTGTTTTGCTATAAACAGGTAGAGGAATGTAGGGGCCAGAGGTCAGCTCAAAGGAAGAACACCAAACAGAGGCTTGTTGGGGACAAACAGAAAGCCCCTGATTAGTTTTTAAGGGAAGCTTTTATGAAATTGAAACTTTTGTCCCTCCATTTATTCAAGGAAAAATGTCTTGCTGTTCATTAACTCTTATACCTGGTATTGGACTACTACCGGCAAAGATGCCAAAGAGCTTTTGGGAAATTTAATGTGAAAATTGTTATTGTCTTTCTGACCCTCAGACGGTTTCAGAGTTCTTACCTATGAGGAGCATTCTCCTTTCCTCAGCAAAGGTTTGGTTCTTGTTTTTCTGAACGATTCACTTAGGAATTTTCCTTCAAACTAGCACAGCAAAGCAAAAGTAAGCTATCTCCAACTAGACACAGAAGCTCCCAATTTATCCCTTAGAAGATGTGTAAGTGGGAGAGTCCATACCCTCATTACACACATATATATTTTTTATTATATCTCATGTCCTAGTGCCATGACCCTTTGGTGTTTAAGCCATTAGGTCGAGCATATGTGGTATGTTTTGACTCTATTGCTGTGAGACAAGCAGATGTATTGATATAGAACATGCTTGCTACTCCGGTTTCCATGGCCTTGTTTGGAGAGGTCAGTTGACTTTGCATACAGATCATATTGCTCAGCTCCCAGTACTGGTCACAGTGTCCAGCCACAAGCCACATTCAGCCGGACTTCTCATCCTTCCCTCACCCAGACATGCATAGGAGCTATCTTCTGCTTCCTGCCAGTGCCACCTGACATTCTATCCCAACATTCCTGCCCAGTTGCAGAAAGCAGGACCTAGTCCAGAAACAGTCAGGTTGTGTTTTCATAGTTCTTTTAGAGCTCATACCCTTACCTTTCTATCCTTTGATTCTTTGTTTTATATTCTTTTTTTTTTTTAAGTTTTTAGTTAGATTCCTGTTAGTTAACATATAGTGTAATGTTAGTTTCAGGTGTACAATATAATGATTCACTTACATACTACCCCTGATACTTTTCACAAGTGTCCTCCTTAATCCCCATCCCCTGTTTCACCCATCCCCCCACCCACCTCCATTCTGACCCATAAACAGGTCCCTATGCATTGAGAATTCAAAACTTGATTTTCCAATTGTCTTGAGCTTTATCAGCTATTGATGTGGCTCTTTGTGGTAAAGTGAGATTTTCTTAAGCACAACACACTGATAGTCACAGATTTACAACACACCACACCTTAATTACTCAGATTGTCACAAAATACTTGTTTCCTGTTCTGTAATTATTCTATTCCTTCAGTTTCCCACTATATTAATGGTACATTTCACTTTAATGATTTTAACAATTTCTCCTACCAAGTGGAGATCTCTGTAAAAAATGATTTCTCAGGGTTTGTGTATTTTATTTAAAAAAAACAACTGTGTATGCTGTGACTCTTAACTAAAAGCATTAGGTAGTTTGGGACACGTGAGTATCATTAACGTTTATACCTGGTTAGCTATTTAAAGAGCTTCCCTAATATAGAAGGAGTATAGAGGATCTAAATACTATATTTCTATATGGTTGTTTTTCTGTTTACTTGACTTACAGATTTGGCTGTGTATGTGGCTATGACAGTAGTGTTTCTGTGGAAGGCACTTTTTAGAAGTGTGAAGAAAAATTCAAAATACAAGTTCCAGGTTTCAACAAAGCTATTTTTCTGAGTTCTTTGACTATCACTGAACAATTTGTGGTTTCTGAAGGAAATTATGTGAATTAGGGTGATTTTGTATCATTTTTTCTTAAAACCAGGCAAAATGCAGATGTTCTGGTATATTTTTCTGAAAAATTTGGAAAGATGTAAAACCTATATCAAGAGTTTGACTTTGCTTTATTAGTTCTAAACCTCATTTCCTCTTACCCCCTCCCTGAGGTTAGTAAAGGCTACAACTGTACAATTGTCAGGGAAAGTGAAACTTTTGAATTCTTATCAATGTTAAATAAATGTATAGGTTAGTGCGACAGGGGACCGAGAAGCAGTAATTTATTCTGAAACTATTTTGAAGTTGTTAAATAATTTTGCTGGATAATATATAATGCTGGCTCAGGAATGTGGACCTTTGAAAGACTGAGAGCAAGTTGTTAAATTTCTGTATTTCAAATGAAAAGATTATTAGTTTAAGCAGAGATTTTGATTTTGTAAATGAAACATTTAAATTTCATTTTCATTCCTTACTTGTATCTGGGTTCAAGAACTTAATTGTGAAAATGGAATGTGATTTATTACTTTTTGCTCCCTATACTGGTTTCCTGTCCCTAGTCACAAAATTATATAAATTATACCTTTCTTTAATTTCTTAGATTTTGAACACTTTCTTTAAAATAATCAAGAGTAAATGAGAAATACTGGAATTGGCTTTGAAGACCATACATAGTGTTCCCCCCACAGAGAGGTTATTCCTAGTAAATGCCTTTCCATTTTGAGACAGCAACTATGATGACCTCCATTGAATGTGAATTTTCATTTTATAATTAACCTTCCTTATACCCATACAGTCATACCTACTCCAGGAATAACTGGGGGTCTCAGGTAGGTTATACTGCCCAGAGCCATGTGGCAGAAGGCCAGCAGGTCCTAGGGCCACCTTAATGGGGCTGAGCACACTTCACTGCCTTAATGTCGTGTTAGCTTCCTTCTCTATTTTGAGCGTTGGTAATGCAGATTCTGGTTGTTGCTTTTTTCTTTGTTTTTCCCCCAGGTAGGAATAAAAGCAAGGCAGTGGATGCTCTTATAACTACTTTTAGCACTAAACCTGCTCCAAATCCTGAGGAAGTGAAGTTTTTGATTAAGATTATTCAACTACCTCTTGCTGTGAAAAGCTTGTTTAAGAACACCATGTACTTTCGGTAGCTTCAAGTGGTCTTGGAATGTAGATTCCAAACTAAAATCGGTGTCGAAGAAGTTTGACCTTTTCAAACAGGTAGTTTTGAGTATGTATAGTGTTGAAAGTTAAGTTTCACAGAAATTACTTTGTTCCTTCATCTTTTCTCCTATTGGGCTTGATCTTTATGTAATGCTCTTAAGATATACTCCTTTCCTACCATTGTCTCTTAATGTTAATCTGGGAGGGTCTTAACCCTTACGGATTAGAAACTTTGGTACTTCGTAAACTGGGAGGTTAGGTCAGGGAAGGGGAAACAACTCAAGTTGCTGCAAGGTCTGCCGCTAGATCTAACTTCAGATCCTGGCCTCAGAGATGTGCTGCCATAGAAAGTGAAGGAATACACACGTACTCATTCCTACCAAGGAGGCCCTTCTGGCCCCCGAAGCAACATTGTATTTCTACTTGAAAAATTTCGGACAAGCTTCAAAACACATGGGTGTGTTTTTCCTCCTTTAGTCTCTGTTATAGCAAGTGTAATAGACTTTTGAAGAGTGCTTTTTATCTGTAGAGTTCAGGTTATATACATTTTGAGTCCATTTTACTCAACTGCCTGCTTTTAAAGCGATCATCCAGTGATGCTGAATGATTGCATGCAGCATCTCTTAGTGAGTAATGGAAGATACTCATCATGTGGGAGATGAAAGGAAAGGAGCAGAGGGTTCTGACGGCCTCATCCTCACTGATCCCCCTCCTTCCTCACCACCACACACATAGCTTCAGCCCTTTCCCACCAACTTGATGCAGGTTTAAAAGTTTTTCCCATCAATCTTTTAAAAATACTTACTTTGTAAGAGAAAATGCATTTATTTCTTCAAGTATCCCTCTTCAGAGCAATGAACATTATCAGCTTTTTGTGTACCTTTCAGAAAGATTTTATATATTTATGGGCAAATTTCTATATCTTCTCTACCCCATCTCTTTTACAAAAATGAAAATATACTGTATATATTCTGTGATTGCTCCTTTTCCTTAACAGTGTGTCTTGGAAAGCTTTATTTATCATCAGTACATGAGGAGCTTGCTTTTTTTTTAATGGATTTATAGAATTCCATTGAATGGCTATACCATAATTTATGAATCAGTTTCTTATTGATGGACATTTGTGTTGATCCTAATCTTTTACTAATACAAACAATTCTAAAATAAGTAACCTTGAAATACACAAGGGAGACATATTGTTTTGGATGTGTTCTAGTATTTCTACAAGGTAACTTTTTATGTGTGATCAAATGGCATATACATTTGTGGTTTTGACCAACTGGCCCGTGGTTTCTTACTTGGTAGTGAATAGTTATGGAAAAGACTGGATTGGAGTGCTGACTTAAAGCTCGGGCAATTCCATATCCAGAATCTGATCTGTTGCTTAATTCTAGGATACTCTGATCCCTCCTCTTTCTCCCTAAAGCCTCTCTTGTAGGTCCATGAAGGATCTTTGTCCCCCTTTTTCTTCTGTTTCCTCTTGGAACAGAGGCAACTGGCTCATACTGGCCAGATGGAATGTGGCTCGTCCATTTGCCAGGATTTCTACCCGGCATCCTGACAATTGGCTGTGTTTTTTCTTATGGATGTGAGATCCTTTTTACTTGTGAGAAGGATTTACACATTCTTTTAAGAATTGCTTAATTCATTGACCTTTTATTTATAGATCAGTCATAATTTTTATCACTTTGTGTAGAGAATTTTCTTTTTTATTATTAGGGAGGATTATGTAGAATTTTGGTATCTGAATAAAGTTTTTTGGGAGACCTGTTAATGATAAAAAGATTTTCAGGAAATATTAAAATATTGTTGTGTCAAAATACTTTAATAAAATGACTTTAAGACCATCAAGGCATAACGTTTCCATCAGTGATTCTAACCTTTATCTTAATTATGTCTTAAAATCATTTTGCTTAACAAAATAAATGCATGCCTAAGTGAAAAATTAAAAGACTCGAAGAGAGAGAAGGTAGTGAAGGTAAGTCTTTCTAACTTCCCTGTTTCCCTGACACCTAATTCCACCCCCCAGGAACTGTATCTTACTGCTTTTTGCGGAGATTTGTACGCATTTGCACCTTATCTTTGTTTATAAATTGATAGCATAAAGAACTATTCTGTGTCTTCTTTTTTCATGTATCACATTTTAGAGACCAGTCCTTATCAGTTCATGTAAACCTGACTCATGCTTTTATTTTTTTTTTTTAAAGATTTTATTTATTTATTTGACAGAGATCACAAGCAGGCAGAGAGGCAGGCAGAGAGAGAGGAGGATGCAGGCTCCCCGCTGAGCAGGGAGCCGGATGCGGTACTTGATCCCAGGACCCTGAGCCGAAGGCTGAGGCTTAACCCACTGAGCCACCCAGGCGCCCCTGACTCATTCTTTTAAATGGCTGTATAATACCTCACCAGATGTAAATGCCTAATTAATTTTAAAATTCTTATTTGTGCATATTTAGGTGATTTTCAGTATTTTGGTTTTATGAAGTGTGCTATAGTCAATATCTTTGCATACTCATCATCACTGTTATATACATTTAGATGTGGGAGAGTTATAGGGACATTCTATTTTATGGAAGTACAGTAATTGAAGAACTCATTTTTATAAATCATTTTCTATAAAATATGTCACTTAAAGGAGATTAAATCATGGATAATATTATGCAGTGGAAACCTCCTGTTCAGCCACATTTTATTTTTGATTCCCTGAGAAGATAGTTTAAAAGAGAAATAGAATTTGTTCCTTCATTTCTTTTTGTTTATATTCTACTTTGTTTGGGGGAGGATATGAAGTGGCTGTCAGGAATGCATGCAATAAAATAGGAAAACAGAATTAACAAGGGCTGGGGGAGGGAAAAAAGGAGAGAATAAAAGGTAAGCTGGCAGGAGGAGAGTTAGCTGACATGTAGATATGTCAGACATAAGATCCTAACTATGTCTTATAATGTGGCTGTTAGCTTCTGGTAGCCAACAGAAAAAAAGTGTTACTGCTCATATAATTCATGATGTTTGTTAGGGGAAAATCAGACCAGTTATTTGAGGGAAATTATGGCTTTTCCCACATGTATTTCTGAAAGAAGACTTTCACGTGGTCCTTAATGGAGTGGGAGTGAATGGTGGAGTGGAAGAAGCCACCGCAACATTGTCATGAAGCTGGTGGTGGTTGTACAAAGCTGTTTCCTAGAAGATGCTCTGATCTAAGATGAGGCCCCCTACTCTAACAGTGCAGTTCATGGGGAGTTTAAGAAGCATTATCTACATACTTAGCTTTCTGATATCTCTGCTCAACCCAGCTCAGAATAGCTGTGATTCATGAACTCTTTAGGGCTTTATGGACAACTCCAGGTTAGAAAAGACAGTTTTAAGTTAGGATCCCTAACAACATCCTGAAGTTTACTGTGTTATTAAAGTCTACCCCATACCTCTCTCTCTCCCCCCCCCGCCCCTCTTTATCTTTTTTCCTTCCTTTCATGTGTTTTAAACATCAGTCAACACTTGGTACACTGCATATCCAGAGTCATCGTGATTGGAGTATAGATAGATGTCTCTTGTGATCCAGTATAAGGAGGTTCTGTGAATAAATCAGTGGGAGAATTTTTTTTATATCGATCTTATATGAGTTACTTTTGTATTCATTGGATATCAGTATAAAAACTCATCACCATTTTGCTATGGTCTTATTCATCTCTAAGCAAATTATGGCTTGGAATAAGAGATGAGGCATAAACATTGCCTCGAGGCATCATTTATCCTACTTGAGCTGTTCCATGAAATAGGGCCAGTGAACCCAGAAACAACAAACTCCTTGACCAGTGCTCATTTCCCCCAAAGCTCTGGATTGTTACAGATATGCAGAGGAGCCCAAATGACCCTTAGTTTTTATCCCAGTTCCCCTGGATCTCATGAAGGGCTGCTTTAAATAAGCCACTTAGGCCTGAATAGACTCAAAGCAGAATCTGTGGTAAGTATTCTTCATGTTCCTAACCAGCCCCAAATTTAGCTCCTTTTCACTGGGGTGTGAGGAAGCACTGATTCTCCTGCAGTCATGAAGCCCCAGGGTCAATGGAACCTGAAACACTGATATACACATGTCCTCAGAGAGCCTATCTCTCAAAGAAAGATAGCTCAGTGTGTGTCTTGAGAGGGCACTAATCCAGGAAGTACCCCATTTCCTTGGGAGAAGCAGAGAAAGAAAGCAGAGACTTTAAATGCCTCTTCTCAGAGATCTGTACCAACCAGGAATCGAACCGGTCTGAAAATTGTTACCCTGTGTCAGTCAATCTAGAAGGGAGCTAAGGAGTTTACATTTTAGAGCCCAAACCTTCTATTTTGTCATGGGAACAAATACATAATCCATTATCAAAGATAATAGAATGCAACCAAAATAATTTGACTTGAAAAAATTTCGAAATGATATCAGTCACTACAACCATAGAGAAAATGTTAGTAGCATAGCCTATTGTGATTCACAGTGTATCCTTGGGAATCTACCAGGGCAAATTAGTTGCAAAATGTGTATACCCAGTTACTAAAAATTGATGTGTTACAAAGTATAGAGTTCAGTTAAATAATATCAAATTAAATGTTATGTTTTAATGCTGTAAAGGTTTTCAGCTTTCTGATTTCATCTTTTAATTAATAGTAGTACATAATTAAAGAGATAATTATGGTTATAATAGAATTTCTAATAAAATTACTAACAAAGCCAGCATACAAGAATACATTAAAGCCTTAATCAGATAAAATTTTATTATGTGTGGTAAAATAGTGCCAGATATCTATGTGTTCATTCCATATTCTTTCATAGATTCTCTCAACAATTTTACTTCTAACTTAGTCTAATAATAAACAATGTGAAGTGAACTTGTTATTGTCATTATGTAAGGAAAAATATATGAATAGGCAAAGCAATTTCTTGGCTTTAGAATATAGTAGACTTTGAAGAAAAAAAACTTTTTATTTATATATTCATTATAAATTTAAAAATTTATAATTTATTAGAGACCCTCATTTTCCACCATACACTGACTAAAGGCTGGAGAGACATCCTTGCTTATGTACTAGATGTCAGGGGAGAGGCAGTTTGAGACTAAGGATTTGCCATCAGTAATTTGCATGTGGATAACCTAGAGTCAATTAAATTTTAAAATGGAACACTTCATTTGGTATCTTTTTAACCATTCTGTAGATTAATGATATAAATTCTCCAGAGCTGACAACGTTTTCCTATCGTAACATCATAATATCACAAGGGTAGGGTTGCCTTTTATAGATAGTATTGATTTATGGCGAGATTTTAGGAAATATGTCATCATGGATTAAATTTACACTGGTATACACAAAGGAAGAAACAATTGGAAATTTCTGGATTTATGCTTACTTTGCCAAAAATAATGTTGTTTTTCAAAAATATTTGCCTTATTTTCATATATTAGGGTTCTCAAACTCAGTTTCTAGGAGAGATCCCTAAATGGTCAAAGGTATGTGTTGCGACATTTACAGAAACTAGTTCCACAGATAGACTATCCAAATATAAGCTTCCTGCCACCCAAAATATTTTTCTAAAGCCTTTGGTACTGTTTTATTTCAACATTAAGATTTGTAGATGCTTAATAATTACCTGCCAAATGTTTGCATGCCAACAAATAGAAAATAGAAGAAACACAAATTGCAGCTCACACTTAGCTGCGTATATATATATATTTTTTTTAACATGCATGGGTTCTTATAGCTGATTTTGTATGATACACATTTACTATGGTAATAGTTTCTACTAGTTAAATTGTCCCATGTTCATATGATTACATAAATACTTCATGGTGTTTAACATAGATAATGGTGGTTCAAAGTCCTTTGTCCCTTGGATTTTTATTTTTATTTATTTATTTCTGGATTGAGTTTTAAAATCATCAGTGAATCAAAAGGTTCATCATATCTTGGTATCTATGGCCAAGAATTAAGACATTCCCATATATAGACATTCCCAACTAATGAAGAATTATTTTTTTTGGAAACTATTTGGGGAATTGGGGGAAAACTATAAAGAAATGATTTGTAGATATGTTCTGTTCTCTAATCTTCTGTTGGATTCTGATGAATTCTATAGCTCTAATACTTAAAAAGTAGTGGTCTGAAAGTTGGGATTATCCAAAATACTTAAAATGCTATTCATGGGATCTCTTGTCCTGGATCTTGGTGTCTTAAATATTTGGCATTGGATAGTTGTCTATGAATAGAGTTTCCTAGGCTAATATAAATTTTTTGACAATGAGAACTACAGTGTGAAATTTAAGGTTGGGGTATAGAGAAATTTTTATTTTTATTTTATTTTTTTAAAAGATTTTATTTATTTATTTGACAGGCAGAGATCACAAGTAGACAGAGATGCAGGCAGAGAGAGAAAGGAAGCAGGTTCCCTGCTGAGCACAGAGCCGGATGTGGGGCTCAATCCCAGGACCCTGGGATCATGACCTGAGCAGAAGGCTGAGGCTTTAACCCACTGAGCCACCCAGGCACCCCAGGAAATTTTTAGAGCTACTACTTTTCCTAGCTGCAGATTATGGTTGAGAGGTAGGAGGATAGGGTCAGGCAGGACCTTTCCCTTTCATGCATGTACCTGGCATTTGTCACCTGTGAAAATGTGCATATGTCATACTGTGCTCTTTGCTTAAAAGGCATGTGTGACTCCTATCTGGGGCATGTGGTAATTTTATCTGTCCTATTAGTCTGGGGCATTTCATTATTTCCTTTTCAAAGGTTATGCTTGGCCTAACATTTGAGCATTTTATAATTAAATTTACAGTAAACTATATTTTAGCAGATAGGCATTCCTTGGGTAATAGATGAGGCCAGTTCCTTAGGGCTTTCTTAGCCCTCATTTTTAATGTCCAATTTCAAATCTGAAAACCTGTGTTTTGCAGGCTAGAAAAAGTAATCTCCAAATGGTTTAGTTTCACCAGATTTAGTTAGATATATTTAATTTAATTAATAGATTTAATTTCTCACAATTTCATAAAAGCATCAGAGTGCTTATTATTTTTAACCATGCCTGTTATTGGTGAGAACCCTCAGCAAAGTGCATGGTATCAGTATTCAGATGAACTGAAGCAGTGGTTCTGGGGCAGGTCGCAGGAGAGGGGTCTAGACTCCTAACTAAACTATGAGTGGCTTTGCTGCCAAAGTCATATGTGTTTACTACTGTGGCTGTTTACAGTGGCTGTGAGAAACAGTATCAGGAGATGGTGGGACAGATTTTTCTATATTATTTGCACTAATGAATCCTATTTTAGCACTTCTTGCAATGGAGTTTATACCATAAAAAATACATGTACAATATTTATTTGGGGCAGCTTTCACAAAAATTGTGGTGACTGCTGCTTGTGAAAATTTCCTTATGCATCAATAGAAAAAGACCCCAGAAACTTCTTGGAAATAATCAACTCTGGGTTTAACGTTGCTTTGATTTAAAATGCAGTTTTGTATAGTCTTAAAAATAAATGCAAATTTAAAAATAGGTGACATGGGCTAAAATTTCACACTAGAAATCTTATTTAATGGATACACATATTGATACCATAAAATTTACTAAATCTGTGTGTGTCAAGGCTGATTTATATTAAGTAGGAGAAATGTGATCCAACTTTAAGATATTATAAGACAAGAATAAACTATACAGAACTGTTTGGCTACTTAGTATTAATGTAACTAGTTAGAAAATAATGATGTTTGCTATTCTTTATTGTTTACCTTTACTTAAAACCACTTACTGTATTTTTCTTGATAAATTAGATTATTCAAAATTGGCAACTAAAGAGTATTAAAGAAACGGTATCCTTTTATATTTTCCCTTTTAATACCTAACCACAACAATTTTCCTTAATATGTGATCCAGAATGTAATTTGCAATTTATGCTTTGATTTACTTTCAGCTTTTTGCTAAGATTGTCCTTGATATATTTCATTATTCTATTTTAAGAAATGTGTTAACATCAAGATATGGTGAGTTCTTTTAAATTTAGCAACATAAACAGCAATAGATACAAAACACTAATTTGTTATGAACTTAATGTGGAAAAAAAAACCTCTAACAAGCAGATATATATATGTATATATAACAATATGTGCGCCTTTAAAAATACAGAACAATCATTCTGGATCAGTAGTTAAATTATTACTTTAATTGAATCAATTTGGTCTTGGACTATTTCTCTTCTGCTATTACCCCAAATAAGGCTCCATTCACCTAATTTTAATTTATGCAAATAAAATCACAAATCAAAAATAAAAGTGAATATTTTATGCTTTAAAGAGGGAAGGTGTTAATTCACAGAGAATAAATCATCTCTTCCCTTACCTTTAGGACCTCTAAGCTGGTCAAACCCTAACCATGATTAGTATTGTTTCAAGATTCTTCCATTTACTTTCGTTAAACTGGGTTATTTATGTATCTTCAAGTGAAATGGCTGAGCTTTCACGGTAATTCTTGTTGCTATTGACAACCAAAGCAGCCATGCAAGAAGAAATGCTGTGGAAGGAAAGAAAAAACAAATCTTAACATTTCCTCCCCAAAGTTGGAGAGAAAAGGGAACACAAAGTATGTAAGAAACAGGTAAGTAAAGAGCTATCAATTAAAAAACTACCAGCCTTGGTTACTAATTGATCCAAAGTTTTAATTTTTTTCAGATATTTTGTCCAACACTCATTTAAATAAAAGGATACTGTCTCTTGGAACCAAAATTAATATTCTGAAAATGAAAAATTGGATTGGAAGGTACAGTGCCGCAAGAGGTCTGAAATACTCTGATTTAGAATTTGGACTATGAAAGAATAGCACAACTTCAATTATTGGTTAATATTTTTGTTACAAAATGTTTTTGAATGACAAAATGGTGACTAAAATATTACTATTTTAAACATGTCCTAGATTTTTTTTTTTTATTTCAGAAAAGCACTGAGCGTTGAATATGTGTAAGTCTCCGGGAATGTAACAAGTTGCTAAATACCCAAGTCCAGCCTCCTTACAGAGAAAAGATCTGGAATTTCTTTTTTTGGACATTTGTTTTGCAGCTTTCTACGTCTTAAGACAGAGACTAGCCAGGATAAGGTGCCAGCTCAAAGGTTAGATGAACATATTTCTTGAAATAATTTTGGCTAATCTATGTCTTGAAAGGCATAACCTCTAGATAATAACTTTACAGAGTTATCAATAAAACTAATATTAGTTGTGTTTTTGAGTTGCCAACTTTGGGGAAACTATGTTTTTTGGAGATGTGTTTATTCTGTCCATAATTATACAAGTTCATTTCATTTTAGTTATTACATTAAACTTTTCCCTTTCAGTTTATAATTCCTTTATCCTGTCTTATGAATCTAATAAATTGACCTCCATTCTAACCTAAAGGACAGTTTATATTTTTAATACTTAAGGAAGGAAATTAAAAAAAAAAAAGTCCACCAAATGAAATTACTAACACCAGCCTATCATTAACCTGAGGGAATTGTATCTCATATTCACTAATTCTTCTTGGAAAAATTCAGGTAAGAAATATTTTTATTGTATGAAATATATAAGATGTTATAGTTGGACCTATGAGTATTTATGTTATATTGTCTTGGTACATGGAAGGTTCCTTTTAAAAAATATTTTTGGAGGTGAATAGTGTCACTTAATGAATCACCCTTATGGCACTTTAGTGGAAAATTTTGGTGAAATACGTGAAATTCTTGTCGATGGAATGGGGGCCAAGAAGTATCAGTACTTTAAACTGATAGGTGAAAGATACTATCACATGTTTTTAAAAGAGGATTTCAATAAAAACATTTGGGAAAAAAAATTGATAGTGCTAGAAATAAAAGTTAAGGAATTTCTTTGTTGAGGGACACTTAAATAAATCACAGTGTATGTATCTCATAAACGGTTAAGAGTCCCAGGATTAACTAGCAGAGATATGGCTGAGGTTAAGGAGGCAATGCCAAGGAGAAGTACAATTGACTCTTGAACAAGAGAGGTTTGAACTGCACAAGTACTCTTATGCATGGATTTAAAAACACAGATACAGTATAGTACTATAAATGTATTTTCTCTTCCTTATGACTTTCCTAATAACATTTTCTCTAGCTTGTTTTATTGTAAGAAAACTGTATATAGTATATAACATATAGTATATAATATGTATAGCATATGCACATATACATATAATACATAGTATATGATACATATAGCATAAAACTGTTTATGTTATCAGTAAGGCTTTCAATCAACAATAGGCTATTAGTAGTTAAGTTTTGGGGGAATTGAGTGTTACACACAGAGTTTTGACTGCAGGCAGGTTGGCACCCCTAATCCCCATGTTGTTCAAGAGTCAGCTGTAGAATGTGGGCTTTGTCACCAACAGATCCAGGTTCAGAACCTCTTCCTGTGACTTAACAACTGGCCATGAGTGCCTCATGCAGAACAGTTCTTGATAAACGTTTGCTATTATTAGTGTGTGGTCAATATATAGAATATATAGAGAGAACAATATATAACAATAGACAAAATACTTTGAATACCACCCTAGTGTTTAACTAGATTCCATCCTAATGTTCACGGTATAGCATTTTTTTAAATACATTTGTTTATATGCCCGTCTTTTTTTCTAAAAAAATATTTATTTTAGAGAGTGAAAGAGTGTAGGGATGGGGTGAAGAGGGAGGAAGAGAGAATCTCAAGCATGCTCTACACTGAGCGTGGAGCCCAACTTTGGGCTTGATCCCACAACCCTGAGATGATGACCTGAGCCACAGTCGAGTTGGACACCTACCCGACTGCACCACCCAGGAGCCCCTATATGCCCATCTTTTGAAAGTAATCAGTTGGAAGTAGGAGATTTCCCACATTAGTCATTTCTAAAATAAAACTTTCATTGAATAGCTGTCTGTGTTTCTGAACCATTCCTTTCTCACTTCTCTAATAATATCCATTTGCAAACCTCAGAGTAGAGTCTGGTTTTGATTAGCTGACCAAAGGAAAAGGAACTAGAAGGAAGTAGAACGTTTAGAGTTGCTGAGATTTATTCCACAAACATTTGAGAGCTTACTGGAAGCAAAGAGCTAAGTTAGGTGCTGGGAGAGATACAAAGAGATACATAGACTCTTGTCTGTGAGGAGCTCATTTGGTAAGATGATTGTCTCTTATTCCTTCCAGGATTCTAAAGTAGGAAAAAGTGGCAAAGAGTTGAGGTTGCCCAGAGGAAAAGACACTTATTGCTGGAAGAGGATCAAAGATTTTATGGACTTGGTGGTGTTCAGTTGAGTCATTCATTGAACAGTTATATATATACTGAGTGCTACTACCTTCATGGTATCTCTGAACTACAGATAACCACTTGCAGATATCATCCCTATAAGATGAAACTCTAGGCATCCATGTTGTTCACTGTCAGTGTTGAAGGCCCACATATTAGGACAATACTGGGTGAGAGGTGTGCTTTGATCTAGAGGTGTGTTTTGATACTGCAAAAACATATCTTAGGGGGCAGGATCCCAGCCCAGGAGTGATGGAGTAGGGGCCCAACTAAATCCTGAGGGATAAGTAAGTCAAGTGAAGGGCACCCTGACCAGACAGAAAAGTGCATTGAAATGTTAGAAGCCAGAGTGAGGGGAACATTCTAGGAAGTGTAAGCACCCTACTCTGGCATGGGGTATGTGTTTGAAGGGCATCAGATAAGAGATGCAGTGGGAGAAGTAGCAATGGGCTGACTCGTGGAAGGCCTTTGATATCCTCTTAAATAGATCAGCCTTTGTCCCAAAGTTGCAGAGGAACATTGTAATGATGTTAAACAAGGAAATTACAGAATGAAATTTATATTTCAGAGGTTATAAGCTGGTCTAATAGGTCAGATCTAGCATACAGGTGAATTTAGTCTCATTCACAGAGTATTTTAACATTTCTTGAAATAGTTGCCAGTATCTCATAGGAAACATGGATATCAGGGTTTTCTGAAAAATCAGTAATCCTGCATTACTGCAAGGAATCAGTGGACTGGAGGGGCTTAGCAGCTGTCTCGTTTAGAAAAAGCGTGTAGGCCATTGCCATGGGGCTCACTTCTTCAGGGCAAATCCCTGGGACCTGTAGGCACTGAAGGTTGTGGGGCTAATTTCTGAAAGTTTTCCTGATTGGCAATTTAGAGAATAGCTTTTTGAGGCTCAAGACTTGAGGCTATTACAATAAACCTGAGAAGTTAGGTTTTATCGTAAGTAGTAGAGGTAAGAATGGAGAAAAGGATAGGGATTGAAAGATACTTTTAAAAAGGGAGGCGGGGCACCTGGGTGGCTCAGTCCTTAAGTTTCTGCCTTCAGCTCAGGTCATGATCCCAGGGTTCAGGGATAGAACCCCACATCAGGCTCCCTGCTCAGTGGGAAGCTTGCTTCTCCCTCTCCCACTCCCCCTGCTTGTGTTCTCTCTCTTGCTGTGTCTCTCTCTGTCAAATAGATAAATAAAATCTTAAAAAAAAAAAAGGAGGGAGAGAGAAGCAGGCAGCATCAGGACAGTGGTGGGGAGCTTGGGCTTTGCAGACAGCTATTGCTGGTGTGGCAGCCGCTGACACTCAGAACTGTGTTTTTGAGAAACTGACTTCACCTTTCTGGACAATAGCTTCTTTTGGGGAAAATATATAGCTAAGAGTCCTACGTTATAGGGTTTTTGTGAGGATCAGATGAGAGAGCACTTGGCTCAGTAACTGGCTCCATGTTAATTCACATTCAGTAAAATGGTGGCTTTTGGTGATGATGGTGGTTGTGGGGAATGACAAAGGTAGAATCAAGGATGGTGTCCCGGTTCCTGGTGTGTTACTCAGTGACCTAGAGAACACTGAAGAAACTGCAGATGATGACTTCCACATTGGATGTGGTATGTTCGGAAGTCTTATGAGACTTTGCAGTGGAGGGTGTGGTATGTGGTTGGATTCTGGGTCTGGAGCTCGGGTGCGAAATCTGAGTGGGGCTGAGGCTGTGATTTGATGATCTCTCCAGCACTGTCCTCCTACACAAAGGTTCCCTCCCAGTTTCTTCAGTCAGCATTGATAAGCATTGCTACTGTGTTCATAGAGGATCGATTTTAGTATATGAAGAATGGGGGAGAGGTAAAAATACTGTTACATATTGGCTGAAATGTTACCTACTCATTTTAAGTTTTTGGAAAAAAAAATCCTTTCCAGTTTAACATTTTGCCTGGGAGAAATCACCCTGTATGAATGATATGCCCTGTTTTCCCCCCTTTTGGTTGGATCACTATGACTCCTAATTCTAAGCAAATATTCAACTAAAAGTGAATCATTGTCAGGAATAAGTGACTACACTTATTTTGGAAGTTTGTATTCTTTCTTAACTATACCGAACACCAGCCCTGCCTCAAGTCCTGGCTTAGACTCCACCTTCTCTTCTCTGCCATCCTTACTTCAGCAGGGATGGGTCTCCTTTCCTTGCTCTACACTGAGTTACAACATTTGCACGGAGCCTGCCCTACGCTGTGGTAACTTGTGGATCTGTGTCTTTGGTTTTCTCCCAAAATGGTGGTTCCATGAAGCTGTTCACTGCATCTTACGCATCTTTCTACCCAGGGCAGTAGCTTCCTCTGCACCCTGTCCGGCTCAGCTCAGCACACTTTTGAAGGTGTAAGGACCAGACACTTGTGTACACAAGGGACAAAAAAGATAAATAGGATGTAATCTTAATAACCAGATTGTGGTTTTCAGGAAGGATAACTTACTGGGAAAATGAATATATTTAATTTGCCTATCTTATGACCTATGTTATAGAGCATAGATCTTAACTCTTGATTAAGGTTCCCAAAAGAAGCCAATTTACATGCTTGAAAACGCATAAAATATTATCTGTGGCATCAGCTACCAACAGTCCGTTGATTGTCTGAAATGATGGATAGACTCCTGATTCTTTGAGGCCAAGGACCTCCAGGCTGACACTGCCTTCACTATGAAGGACTGTTTTCTGCTATCTAGACCCTGTCACAGTGGACTTCCCTTGTATTTCTAGACCCTGTGCTGCTTCATGTGTCTCTGGATTTGCCTGTGTTGCTGGTTCTTGAATGAAAGGCACTTCACCCATCCACATGGTGAATTCCTCCTCATCCATTAAGATTCAGTTCACATTTCTTCCTCCTGTAAGCCTTTCCTGACATTTTTTTCCTATCCTGACGTCTTTGCAGAGACATTCCTTCTTCTATATTCTCTTAATACTTTGTTCGCCTGTCATATCTTTGTCAGGAGACTGTATGCTATTTCAGAGCAGGTACGGTGTTTTAAAGAGCTCAAAGTTGGGGCGCCTGGGTGGCTCAGTCGATTGAGCATCTGACTTTTGATTTCAGTTCAGGTCATGATCTGGGTGTCCTGAGATTGAGCCCTGCTTTGGGCCTTGAGCTCAGCGGGAAGTCTGATTGAGATTCTCTCCCTCTCCCTCTGCTTCCCCCAGCTCTGAAATAAATAAATCTTAAAAGATTAATAAAGAGCTCAAAGTGTAATGGAACTAGATAAGGAAAATAACTATGTAATAATGATCATATAGCATGATGTGTATATATTTATATACACATATATGGATATAAACATATATAAATAATTTATGATAGAAGTATGCTTATAAAAGCACTGAGAGGCTTAGGGAAAGCACCGAGAAGGGCTTCAAACTCAGAATGAGGGTCTAAAACAAATCTCTGAGATGGTGACATTTAATCTGAGTAGTACTGAAGCCTGAATGAGTATTAGTCCAGCCGACCATGGAAGAAAGGACATTCCATGGAAAAGCATGGAAGTATCAGAATACGTTGTTTTCTGGGGACTGCAATTTGTTGGTATATATGTGGATGTGATTGCAGAGGAGGCTGGTGGGGTACGCAGGCGTCAAATCAGAGCTGTGGTGTAGGCATTTGAGTAACTACGATGAGCTGAGTAAACATGCCCATGGGAGGAGTCAGTGACCGAGTGAGAGTAAGGAGGAGAGTGCGGAGTCAAATCATGGGTTTGTGAGGTCCCTCTACTCGTAGATCAGGACTGGTTGAAGTCCACAGTACTGGAGGCCAGGAGACCACCGTGCCATCACTTAGCCAATCCTTGATTAATGGTCATTTAATGGTTACTAAATTTTTGCTTATGCTTCTCATTAGATAAATTTAGAACAATTAATGAGCTAATGTTTTCTGAAAAAACAAAACAAAAAACCAGGAGGCCAAACAAATGCCTCATATCCTGTAAATCTCTGCATAGTCACCAAAGTGATTCCATTTTTTTAATAGTAAATATATGGCTCAACTCATTTTATGTTTTAAACATAAGGATTTTGATTGCTGGAAGAAGTGAGGAGAGTTACATTAAATTTTGCTGGCCTTTTGTGATGATTGCTTGGTAAACCTCAAAATTACTGCATCATCTCCTCAGCTAAAATAAATAAAAATAATTTTTAACAAAAACAAATAATTTCATGCACTTCATTATATTCTAATGAATTCTTACATTACAATGTCAGATGTCTTGTAGATTTCTTTTTGCTCCTTTCTGAAACCTTTTCTGACTCTCTTAAACTATGTAATTGATCATTTCCTCTTCTGTATCCTTTACATGCATCTGTTATGAAGACATCTTTGCTTACTTCTGTCTCCTTACTAGACTTACCCTCTTGAGGATGAGGACTTGGCATCTTATTGATTTGTATTCCCTCAGTTCTTAAAACAGTGTCTTAGACACTGCCACTTTTTCCTCTTTGCCGTCCTTATAATGCTCATTATAGCTAGCATTATATTGAGCCCTTACTGTGAGATGGGTACTGTCCTAAGTACTTTATTTGGATTTTTCTCTGTTGACTCTCCCAAGAACTCTATGGCTAAGTTTTATATGCATCCTGTGGGTTTACTATTTCTTTAATAGAAAATGGGAATTCTGATTACTTTCTCTGGTTTAACCCATAGATATGCATTTTAGAGCAGAGAGAAGCTGGGTAATCCACATAGGTCATATGTTTCCTAAGTAGTAGAGCTGGGATCCCATGGGTCTCAGCACCTGTATTCTTTTTTTTTTTTTTTTTTCCAGCACCTGTATTCTTAAACCCCTCTCAAGAGTGCATTGATAAGTGAACAGTGGCTCACAAGTTCAGTAATAATATTTGTCAAGGTGTGCATATTATTCTACTGGTGTTTTTATGAATTTTTCCCATTTTTGTATTTGAAAATTTTCAAAGCCACAGAAAAGTTGAAAATATAACAACAATAAACACCCATATACTCTTCATGTACAACTATTAATATATTGTACATTTTTTT
>ML110036.1:0-15816 GCA_003697995.1 Taxidea taxus jeffersonii | reverse complement strand
AGTTTGTTTTATGACATTAAGAGTCTCTTTTGGTTTGTCTCCCTCCCGATCCCATCTTGTTTCATTTTTACTTTTCCTACCACCTTAACTCCCACCCCCGTTGCATCTCCACTTCCTCATATCAGGGAGATCATGTGATAGTTGTCTTTCTCCAGTTGACTTATTTCGCTAAGCATACATTTTTTAAAAAAGATTTTATTCATTTATTTGTCAGAGATCACAAGTAGGCAGAGAGGCAAGCAGAGACAGAGAAGCAGGCTCCCTGCTGAGCAGAGAGTCCGATGCGGGACTCGATCTCAGGACCCTAGGATCATGACCTGAGCCGAAGGCAGAGGCTTTAACCCACTGAGCCACCCAGGCACCCAATATATTGTACGTTTTTTTCTCTCTCTTTCACTGAACGACTTGAAAGTAACTTAGAGACATAATGGCACTTAATGGCTAAATATTTCAGCATGCATCTCCTGAGAGCAAGGACATTTACCTACAAACCACAATATAATTATCATGCATAAAAATTTGAACATACATACAATGATATCATGTAATAAACAATCTATATTTAGATTTCCCCAACTATCCCAATAATAATTTTGATGGATTTTTTTCCTTTTGTATCCAGAGCCAATCACTGATCACTTAGTACATCTAGTTGGCATTCCTTCTTGGTCTCCTTTGATTTGGAACAATTCTGCCACTTCCTTTACTTTCTCTCTCTCTCTCTCTCTCTTTTTTTTTTTTGCTTCTCGACAATGACATTTTTTAAAGAGTCTATGTCAGTTGCTTGGTAGAATGTTTCACAGTTGATTCAGGCTAAATCTTTTTTGCAAGGATATTACAAAGGTGATCATGTATTATGATACTCCCTTTCCACACGATGTAGTTCTGTTTTTGGTGATGCTAAATTTGATCACTTGATTAAGGTTCTGTCCCTCAGATTTTTCCACTGAAAGTCAGCTTCTTTTTATAATGAGGAAGCTGTCAGGGGCTCCTGGGTGGCTCAGTGGGTTAAGCCACTGCCTTTGGCCTGGGTCGTGATCCCAGGGTTCTGGGATCAAGCCCCGCATCAGGCCCTGTGCTCATCAGGGAGCCTGCTTCCCTCTCTCTCTCTGCCTGCTTCTCTGCCTCCTTGTGATCCCCTTCTCTCTCTGTCAAATAAATAAATAAATTCTTAAAGAAAAATGAGGAAGCTGTCAGATGATACATTGAAGCTGTTTGAATATCCTGTTTCCCAACAAACTTCTAACCAGTGAAAGTTTTAACATCTGTGGATAATTTTTGCTCAAATTAATTATTTCAGTGGTGGTTGTAAAGTCACCTTTTTCAAGTTCTGTCATTCCTTCTACATGTTAGGTGGTATTCTTCTGTAAAGAGGAACTCTGTCCTGTTTTAGAATCACTTTGGACGTATGGATTCTTTTGTTATTTAATCATTACCAAGTACTGTCCTTATTTTCCCTGGTGCTCAAATTATCCCAAATTTGGCCAGTAGGAACATCCCCAGCCAAGCTCCTATATCCTTTTCACATGTTTCCATCACTCTTTGAATTCATCGCTGCTTTTTGTCATAGCAAAATATTCCAGCTTCCCTGACTTGGCCCTGATTCCTTTTATTGTGGTAGGTATTTAGGAAAAAAATCTGGGGCTAGATATGCTTATTTTTGGTCTTAACCTACTTAAAAAACAAAACAAAACCTACTTCGCACTTCCAAATAAATTGTAACCATTTCTTATGTGTTCATAATGTCTCATTTGGCATTAATCTAAATTCTACCTTTGTATCACATTAGAAACAGAAACATTAAAATTGCAAGTAAACTCAAAATGATAGCACTTTTTAGAAGATTTTCTAAGTGGAAAGAGATAGTGCTTAATTATGTTAAATAGAAGTTGGTATGAAATACAAAGGTGCAGATGCAGGCACTTATTTTCTTTGGTCGACTTCAAGAATTAATAGTTAAATAGTCAGGGGTGCCTGGGGGGCTCAGTGGGTTAAGTGTCTGCCTTTGGCTCAGGTCATGATCCCAGGGTCCTAGGATCGAGCCCCACATCTGGTTCCCTGCTCTGGTTGGGGGAAGTCTGCTTCTCCTTCTCCCTCTGCCTGCAGCTCCCCCTGCTTGTCTTCCATCTGTCTCTTTTTCTGTCAAATAAATAAATAAAATCTTAAAAAAGCAAAGTTTAAAATAGTGAGTGCTGAAATAGGTAATTGGTAAATGCCCCTGAATTAGATGTTCCCAAAGACAAAAATAAAGTTGTTGTCAGGCTACTTTGGAAGATGACCTTTTATAGACCAGACACCCTTGGTTATTTTAACTTCATGCTCTTGATGATCAGTTGATTGATTGACCTAATATTTGATTGTAGTTCATGACTAAGGCCTTAGTGAAAGATAATGTTGGACACAGTGTGAGATCAAAAAAACTGATAGCTGTAGCAGTACTTTAGAAGAGATAGCAGTTACAGACTTCAGGAATCTGTTACAGAATAAGCAGTAGGGGTAGAGATCACTTGATATCTACATATTCTGCCAAATCTACTTTAATTTTCTCAAATTATAGATTTTGTTCTCAACTGCAACTTTCATTTCCTGTAAACTTTCATTTCCCGTAAACTTTCAATTCCCGTAACTTAAATACCTTTACGCCTCTGATCACTTTGGCCTTCTCTCCCCCTCTCATCCTGTCTTGCTTAGGATTTTTCCTCTCCTGTCACCTCCAAGCCATTCAAAATGCTAAGCTTTCTGGCCTTGTTCCTAACACAAGAAGAACTAGGAGATTGACCATGAAATGGGGATATGAATTTTTTTTTCTGAAATTGAGCAAGTCAGTTAACTTTCTATGCTTTCATTTCTCTGCTGGTTAACTGAGTATAAGGTCTGTCTCTCTCCTGCCTTTTATGGATATTGTGGGAATTAAACCAGTCACAGAAAATGTGTTCTGTATCACTGAGAGCATTTAATATATAGTATTTTGTCATGATAACAATCAGTGGCACTTTTATTTCAGTTTTTACCACAGCAGGAATTTAGATTTGAAAATAGGATAATGGACACCCGAGTACAGAATATTAGGAAGGCTGCAGAATTGTTTTCCTCTGGAGATCTTAAAATCCATAGGATTTTTTCCTCTAGATTTGGTCATACCTATGCCATGGGGTAGCTGAAGGCCCTTTCCACTGGAGCGCTATGGAATTCTGCATCCCATCCTTTGGGCTCCATGAGTACAGCACTGAGCTGTTTCCTGTTTCTTTCAACAACTGTGTCTCTTCCAAGGCCAAATGCCCTGTGAAAAAGCTATTCCTCCTCATATGTTCCTATTCCCTCACAATGAGTTCTTCCATAGCTGGATGATGAGAACTCTCTGAACTCTCTCAGTTTTGTATCTGTTCATTTTCCTGCCTGCCCTTGCCTACTTCTGTATCACCTTTATTTCTAAATCACACACCCTGGAGGACAAGGATCCTTGTTCTGCTGTATCTGACAAGCAGCATGATGTAGATGGCAAAAATCACAAGTGATGCTTGGGACTCTAAACACAATCTTATTCTCATTAGAAAACCCTCCTGAAGTTCCTAATGACACCAGTGGTTGAGTTGGCTTTTCCCTTGTCACTCTCCAGAACCACTGCCTGCTTGGGCATCTCAGCATGTCCTGATTTCTTCAAATGTTGGTACTTGACACCCACCATAATTAGTTTACATGAGAAACATTATATAGAACTAGTGGGAGTTTTACTGTCCCCTAACTTATTTGAAAACTCATTTAATGGGTCTCTTAGAACCCCAGTTACATCAGGATGAATTTCCGAGGGTAAGATTGTAGATTGCAGTCCCACAGAAGAAATGTGGGCGCGTGATGTGGAAGAGCTATGTCTGCTTTGCCAGTTGAGATGTGTTTCTTTTTCTAGTTCAAAAAATGACAGAGAGGTTATTTTAAGGACACTTTGGAGATGATACCGTAAGAATGTTAGAGAGTAAATTTTGAGTGTGGTTTGCCCATTTGGGCTTAATTCTGGCATCCAATTTGGGGGGAAAGAATCTATCATTATTGGCTGTGTGATCCTCACCTGACTTTTATTTACTGAGCTGCTAAACCGTATGTGATAAAAGAGGAGAGTGGGCCACCAAAGCTGGCCCAAATTTCTCTCCAATCCAAGTGAAGGTCAGAGGAGCAACGCTTCTTTTTCCCATTAACCTTTAGCACCGAGAGACACGTGATTTTCTCCAAATCAAGTGTATCATCTGTCTTTGATGTTTTTAGAAGACCACCCTAAAGTGGACCGTGGATACATGTATTATGCCACTTAATCTTTTGACTTGGGTTTTTTATGCCCCTGACCTGCCATCCACAGTGGGTTAACCGTAAGGGTTGGTATATGCTGACTGCCGAAAGCTCATGTTACAGTGGAGAGGGTGACCAGGAGGGGACCAGTTTAACAGGAGTTGGAAGAGTGTTTCTCTCATCTCAAGATGAATATGTATCTTTTAATCTAGTTCTTGAGATTTAGAAATTAAGTTCTTTAGCTACTTCTATGATTATACGGTATTATAGATCTAAAATAAATTTGACAAGTTGTATTTCTTTCTTAGGATCTACTCCTAATATTTCTATCCTAAATGTGTACCAAAGAAAACATTTGCAGGCTTGATAATAAACACGGATGAAGTCCGATTCCATGACTTTGTGTTCAAGGGTAGTGCATTAGGAATTGTATTTAGCTGCAAGTAACAGTAACACAAGAAACAGTACCCTAAATTGCTAGGATGCTAAGTTAGGGTAACTATTATGACTTCTTGCTCTCCTTCTCAGGATCATAAAGTGGCCACTGTAGTTCAGTGACTAGTCAGCCCCCTCTTAAAGTAGCATTCCAAAAGCCCCACCCAATAACTTCTGTTTACCTACAACAGCAGAATTTAGTCACTTGGCTACCCAGATCTACCAGGGAAGACAGGGAATGTAGTTTTTCCATTGTTAACTCATTCCCCAGTCCCAAAACAAGCAAACAGAAACAGCATCTTAATTAAAAAAAAAAAAAAAAGGGAAAAATAGATACTGATAAGCACCCAGCAATTGCTGCCACCAGTGCCTTTTATGATCAGCCCTAATCTTCCTTTTGATCTCCTCCGCTGTTGTAAGCACTTTACAGTGTAGCTCAGCCAAAACACTTGGCACTCACTGAGAAACCCTTCCCCTCCCTTCCCCCACACTCTGTGCATATTCTGAAAGGCTTTTGTCTTCCAACCCAACTGTCTCAACCTCTTAACTTCTAGGGCATTGCTCAGATTACAATTTTCTAGGGGAGGACCGTAGTCATAGTTGTTACGACTATACTATATTATGACCATCCTGCCCCTCCCCCCCTTTCTTCTGAGTTCTTGGTAAGTTTGGGCCAATGCATTCTAGTTGCACAGCTAATTCTTCATATCCTCAGTGACTCTCTCATCCCCACTCCCCGACACTCGCCTAGTATAATACATGTATGTAACAAATGTTCAACGTATGTTTATTGAATTCCATTGCAGACCCAATGCCGGCAAGATAATAGGAAGAAGTTCTTTTATGCAACAATTTTCTGAATGTTTTCTTTTTGTAAGAAAAAATAATTGGTGATACCAGTATTTTTAATATCCTATCCCATTAGTAGCTGTTGGCTCATATATAGGTCTTTGGTCACTTCAGTGAACAGTCTGTTGGGTAGAAGTGCAAATAGCAGTTTGAGAATTACTGACACCTTAAACATGTAAGAAACATTAACTGTCTTGGCCTCTTGGAATGTGTGCATTTGATGTGCCCAAGATTAGGGCACTGAAAACAAACAACAAGAAAAGGAGGGGGCAATAAAAACTTTTGTTCCTCTTCAGCGCCTGGAAGGACGATAAATGGATGGTTGTCAAGCTAGTCAAGGGGTCAGGAGGCAAAACAGCCTACACCTGAAGTTTGTTTCATAACCTGTCCTCTTCTAAATAAACTTTTCATGTTTTGTTTTGTTTTTTAAGATTTTATTTATTTATTTGACAGACAGAGATCACAAGTAGGCAGAGAGAGAGGTAGGGAAGCAGGCTCCCTGCTAAGCAGAGAGCCTGATGCGGGGGCTCTGTCCCAGGACCCTGGGATCATGACCTGAGCCGAAGGCAGAGGCTTTAACCCGCTGAGCCACCCAGGCGCCCCAACTTTTCATGCTCTCAAGTGGTACTTCATAAACTACTTTTTCATGTTTTTAGAGATATTTTCCAATTCCAGCTATATGGGGGGGATTATTAATTCAACTCATACTTACTGATTTTGAGATTTTATTTTTTAAAAATTATGACACTCTGGGTGCCTCAGTGATAATTGATTCATTCAGGTTTTGTTCATATATAATTGTTAAAATTTATGGCAAATCTTTTTTTAAGATTTAAAAAACTTTAACTTGGATTTCTTGGTTATGGGCCCTGAAAATTACATAAAGACTGGTTTGTTTCTGGGACTTATTTTAAAAACTGCATCGAAACCACCTACTGGTGTACAGTTAGCTGAAGAATAATTTCTGAAAGCCCTTCTAGATAGATCATGTCTTCTCACAGATCTGAACAAAATCACTTTCTTTTAAATTTCATGCCATATCTAAAATGAGATTTTAAGAGTTTTCCAAGGGAAATTTGCATTTCTCTTATCATTTGCACCTTCTACTCTGCTTATCCCTTCTTTCTGCAAGCTTTTTTTTTTTTTAAGATTTATTTATTTATCTGATAGAGATCACAAGTAGGCAGAGAGGCAAGCAGAGAGAGAGAGAGGAGGAAGCAGGCTCCCCGATGAGCAGAGAGCCCGATGCGGGGCTCGATCCCAGGACCCTGGGATCATGACCCAAGCCAAAGGCAGAGGCTTTAATCCACTGAGCCACCCAGGCACCCCTCTCCAAGCTTTTTTAATACTTCTGAGCAGCACTAAGGATTAGTAGTGATACAAGGTCTAGGTGGGGTGACAAACAAGCAGGAAAGGCTTGAAGTAAGATTGGCAAATAAGCCCCATAGAGTGCCAGTTGAGGGAAAGGTCAGCAACGGTTGAGTGAGGAAATGTAGAAAACACCAGAAATAACTTGCGCCTCAGTTTTACAGGAGTATTTGAGTTCTGAAGGAAATGAACCTTGACAATTGTGATAGAGGAAACTAGGAGTATATCCCAGAATGAAGAAGCCTTGGCTGATAATGTGAAGTCAAGTCTGGGACCTTAGAACTCAGGGTCATTGTCTACTCCACTCCCCTTGGGCTTCAAGGTGTGTCTACTCTTCACTCAGTGCTTCCTGAAGCCCATCTTTTCTGTAGCAAACAGATCATGCCTTTCTCATGTCACCTAGACTTTTTCTAGTCTATCCCTCATATCACCACCAGGTTAATATCCCCAGAATTTTTATTTTTGTCAGGCCATTCTCCTGATGGTGATGATAAACTTCCAGAAACTTCCCATTTCCTATAAAGTATATATTCCCCAGCCTGAAATTTAGGGAACATCAATCATCGGCATCATTTGATACCACTTGTCTACGTCTCATTTTTTTTTTCCTACGTCTCATTTTCCCACTGACATTAAGCTATCTCTTTTGCTTGATTCTGCCTTGGTGCCCTGTGAGTAAATGATAGTGTTTTGCTATATAACTCTCCTTACCTTAGAGAATTTTCCCCTTCTCTGTCTTCCCATGTGTGAAGAACCAACTCAAGTGTTTTCTGAGGCTTTCTGTACAAATCTCTGTGAATATGCTTATGGGATGATGGCTTCACAAATTTCATATGTGCCGCCCATTTTGCTTGTTACCATATGTTGTGTTAAATGAAAAATGATTGTTTTCTCTCTTCATCTATGTCGTAAGCTCTTTGAGACTGGTGACAATGCTATACAGTGAATTTTCTTCTATTTTCACATCTGGCATAGCACCATGCACCATTTCAGTGTAGAGCAAGCTTTCTCAGTCTGGCACCATCACACTTTGGCAGGGTAATCTGTTTTGTAGGACGTTTAGAGCATCCCTGATTCTGACTGCTAGGTGCCAGTAGTACCCTCTCCCCAGTATGACAACCAAAAAAGTCTTTGTTTACATCAAATGTTCTATAGGGCACAAAGATGGCCTCAGTGCAGAACCACTGGTATAGAGTAGACAAACAATTCTGACCAGTGTCTTGGCAGGAATGAAAGACTGAAAGCTCTGAGTGATGTTTTATAGCATTTTGCCATCCTGAGGAAAGACAGACTCGGTTGGTAGAAGATAATAAATGTAAAATAGAACTTCCTGTTTGCTGTGATAGGTCATGGCAAGGGTTACGGCAGTCGTACCACACCTAGGGTTAAGCAAGATCAGAATGACAGAAGTACTCTTAAATGGAAGTTCCAAAAATACTGAGTTTTGGGTTTTATTTCATTTAGAACCATTTCATGCTAGAAGTAGCATTTCTAGTAAAATAAGTATTATTTAGTGGGAAATTTATCTGAAGTTCACATATGCCCTTATCTTTGGACTGAGAACTACTTTTGAAGCATATTTGGGGGAACATGTTTGAAATCTGTGATATAGGTTATTATAAAGTTGTAACTATTGACAAACATCAGCTGTGTTTACTCATAGTTTACTTATTTTTTTCACTATTTTAACACCTTAGCCAATTTTTCAGACCCAAGTGATTCACACACATGAACACACACCTCACATATATGTGAAAGTACTAAGTCTAAAGAGTCCTTACCACTCCAAGACATAGTGATTTTCATATTTCTGCTACTCTGATGTAAGTTCCTAGTCTTCTCTTTGATTATCAAGCTACTGCATGACATAGATGCTGTCTGGTTGATGTCCTCCTGACCTAGAAATAATGCTTGCTGTCCTCTTTTCACAGCTGTCTGCCAGCCACAGTGCAAACATGGTGAATGTATTGGACCCGACAAGTGCAAATGTCATCCCGGATATGCTGGAAAGACCTGCAATCAAGGTAGGAAACCAGTTTGATACAGATTAACAATCAGAAGCCCCCTCTGTTTCTGCCTCATGTAAAAGTTTTAGGTTTTCAGGCCAAACCACTTTTCCATGGTTGTTGTTTCTAAAACGTGTGAACTGCCATTTTCTGAAAGATAAAAATATAATGGTAAACCTTAAAATATATTTCATCAGATTTCACCCTCTTATTCCTATTCATGGGTACTAATTAAAGTGTATTTTAAATAAGAGAATCACAGCGTCAGTCACGTAGAAACCTTATATTCTGCTAGTCCTTGTTCTCCCACGAGCTTAGTGGAGAAGCCCTGGAAAATTGTGGGCCTCCTTGGACCCACCCCAGCGAGATGGAACCCCTTCAGTACTCAAAGTCAGGTTGGAAGTCTGACTTGAAATTTTGAGGTCCCTTCAAACTCTGAGCCCTTTGATCTTTGAGATTAAATTCCCTTCAGCTGTTACCAGTTTACAAAGTTCCTCTGAGAAATAAAGATTTTAACAGACTTATTTTTGTTTAAAGTTGCTTATAAAAGCAGATACTCACTTAGCACAGTGCCCCAGGTATTTTATATATTTTGCTTATTTTTATTATTACAGTGTCAGGAGGTAGAATGTTATTCATGATAAGTGATAAATAATTTTTGTTTCTCACTGGAAAAGATATCAGGGATATTGAGTGGTCAAAGTTCATAGAATTAGTTGGTAAAAGACCTAGTATGTCTACTTAGAACTATTGTCCATATAATTCTTATTTTCTCTCTCAATTTTGTTTTAGATGAGAAAATATTATTGCAAATGTGATCTTCTGACTTGGGCTAACAAATCTGACAAAGCTTGTCTTTTTAGTTAATTTCTACCCCAAATGTTCTATTATTAGGAGTAAAAAACCCCATAAATAAAAGCTGGGGTTAGATTTCACCAGAAAGATACAAGGATAAAAGAGTCCATTTTTCACTTGTTTCTTAAATTGAAGTGACCCTTTCTGTCCTTTCAAGTGTTGAATGAAACAGTTACATGGGACCTGACTGTCCCATAGATAATTACTTGACCTTATCAGATATAGAGGTGATATTGTTGAAACACTCCTGTTCTTCAATATCTGATACTCCTTGATATGTCTCATGTAAACTCGGGATTTATGGGCATAATTTCAAGAACCAGAACACTGGTGTTTGAAAAAGTATAAGGAATTCTTCCTGAACTATGAGATGACATCTATGCTAATGAAGTGTGACATGTCCAATGGTAGGAGAAACTGTCATTCTCAAGTATGTTCTGTATTATCTGTTATTTGATTAACTGATTTTTTTTTTCCAATGCTGTTTTTATAATATTTTTTAACTTGGAAATTACCAAACATACCTACCGGGAAAGTCTTTTTGAAGTAAGTAGAATTTTTGTTATCTCAGTTTACTCCTTTAAAAATCCTTTTGACTTTCCTTCCCCTGTCTAAGCTTACAAGTAGTGACATGTCCAGTTCTGATTATTGAGTTACCGGTGTGCATCTGAGACTTCCAGCATGCTTCCCTTTTTAAAGTGGAGAAAATAAACCATCAGAGGTTTCATTAATATGTCAGTACCATAAAACTTTGTTGTCCTGATGCCAGGAGTTTATACAAAGAAGGTTATTATAAGAAGCCACTGTTGAGATTGCAGAGAAATCCATTTAAATTTATTTGCAGGAGCTACATCAACTTTAATATGCTTCAAGGACACTGAAACTATTATTGTAACAAGGATCTATCTCTGGGTATCTCCTGTTTTCAGAAAGCCAGTTTATCATGTACTTTTTACTGTAATACATACCTGTTTCTCTGAAGAAAAATGGAAATGTACTGAGTTTATGTCTTGCCTCCTAAAACTATATTCCTTAGGGGAAAGAGGATTTCATTAGTAGCAGAATGGGATTTTACACCTGCAAAAACTAGTGCTGACACTGAAAATGTGATTTCAAGCCCAATCTTGAATATAAGACTACAGCTTACAGTAGAACTATGTGTTTTGATCATCTCTTTCTCTGTCTTCCATAACAAAAAAGCAATGTGGTTGAGTTCCCGATGGCATGTGGTTTATGCTCTTTTAGACCCTTTATGGTCTCTGATTTCTGGGTCCCTGAAAACTATTATTAAAATGCCTTGCACATTTTAATATTTGCTATTTGCTCAGTGAATGATAGTTTCATGTAATGGTTCTTGGTCCTGAACACTTGTGAAGGGTTCCCTGGAGCTGTCCGGTGTACCACCTTAGGCAGCCTCTGAATCTGTGGCCTGAGAACACCGGTCAGGGTGAGAGGCGGCTGTGAAGGCCTGGGTGAAGGCAACAACTGTCGAGAGACACCAAGAAACATGACTAGAGCAAGTAGTCTGTATCAGTTACACACAAATCAATGGAGACTGTTTTTTATCTGGACCATACATCTTAAGAATCTGGCAAATATGTCTCAGAAATATTAGAACTCAAACAGGTTTCTTTTTTCTTGAGGAGAGAAATGTTAATGTATAGTTAAACGATTTCTCAGAACTGGCAATTAGCTTCTGAGTAAAAGTAGGATTCTATATGCTGGCTAATTGAACAGAATGATAAAAACAAATGAAAATAAAAGAATAAAAAAAAGTAGGTTTCTATGTAAGGCAAGTATTTGCTAAAAAAATTGTTGCAAGTGTTGTATATGAGAAATAATCTCCTGGAAACGATTGGTAGAATTAATAGCTTGTATAAATGGCCAGCATTTAACCAGTGCCCTCTCAGAGCTGCGAACTTCCTGCATTTAACAGCCTTGTCGCAAGATTAGGGTGAGTCTGCTGTTGTGCGCTTCTTTCTTTTCCATCGGAGTCATTTCTGGATTTGCCATAGCTAGATCACATATAAAATCATAGGCTTGGGCTGATCATGAGCCTGCCCTATATGGCACATGGTGCCTTTCACAATAATGAAACTCTAACTTGGACTCTGGCAAGATTTGCTTTTTTTTCCCCACCTCATTTCTCTGGGAATTTTATTCCTGCAGACTCTCTCCTCTTCGAGTCTCTGTACCCACACAAATTCTCTTTCCCTTCAGGCAAAAAGGGATACTGTTATAGATAATAACATTTTTTATAACTTTTCCATTAGGGAATGATTTTTATCATGTAAAATGTCCTATCACTGCATATTTTCAGAAATGAAAGACTTAGGTTTTTGAATGCACGATGTGCTTTATAATGATTTCAGAAGTAACAATTTATAAATATCAGTTCCTAATGTTTTGACAAAGTTTATGTTTCATATGTTGAATTCCTTACCCCAAGAAAAGAACCAGTAGCTTGTAGCCCAGAACTATTCAGTAAACTTTAGTGGCTAATGTAAATCTGAAAGTTGATTGCCTTTCTTACCCCTAATATTAAGGTAATTTCTGACAGCCTTACTTTTTGAAAGATGGGTAGTTTCAACCCAGAAACCGGTGTTCACTTAATTTGAAAGTTTAACTGGCTGTTAATACTATGAAAGTCTTAAAACAGGAGGTGATTGCCTTTTTGACTCTACTTGTGAGTCTTACCCATCTTATATTATTTTGGTAAGTTAATAATAGCAGTGGTTAACCTTTGTAGGAAGTTTATTATATATTCCTACTAAATGGGACCTAAACAACATAAATTCTTACATTTGAATGAAAACATTGATGAAATACCATGCTATTTTAAAAAATAAGCTCTTTATGCAAATCATAAATTTGCACATAATTTGGGGGTATTTTGAATTTTTGGACAACATAATAATAGAAGAAAAAGTCTTAAGTTGGACGTTTAAGACCTTAGTGTCACTAAACAGAGCAGGTTGATTATAATTAATATTTATGTAATCTGCTTTCTGAGTTTTCTCTCTTTGTTGATGACTATAATAATGCTTTAAAAAATGACCATCTCTTCTTTGGTGTTTCTATAAAGAATGGTGTGAGAATGATGTATGTGTATGTGCATGTGTGCAAAATGTACATATGATTTTTGGGAGGCAAGATGGGAGGGATAAATTTTAAGGAAAACAAAAATTCAAATTTTTAAAAGAGATTGGACAAACTAGAAACCCATTTTAAAAGCATGTACAACGTTCTTTGTAAACTCTACAATCTTGATGTAATTGTTTAATATATACTTATAAAGATTTTTAGGGCTAAAAATGACATCAGTTCAAAGTTGACTCTTATTACCTTCTTCCTGGTGTGAAGATGAATACTTCTACCCAACTCCTCTTGACCAAGGCAGTGAACAGCCTCTTTTCCAACCCCTGGATCATCAAGCCACAAGTTTGCCTTCAAGGGGTGAGCGTGCCTTCTCTCAGGTGGGCTGCACTCCCACCCGCACAGCTTCCTGCAGTTTTGTCACTTCTTGCAAATGTTCTCAAGACTCAGCTGGGCCTGAGTACCCAGCCTTCAGCATCCTGAGCATGTAAAGCAAGCGGCAGGAATACCCCCTGCTGAGCCTCCGCTGTCCTTTCACTGTCTCAAATATTGCTTCTCTTTTCCTTTTCTGGGTTTCAGGATGTTTTCTAAAAGCCAGATGGCAAAATAACTTTGATTTTCATAGGTGAAGTCAGGAATTCCAGAGCAAAGGAGATCGGGGATTTGATGGCTCTTGCTACGTAGATTTCAGAAATGATGAAGTCCTCTTCCCCACTGCCACAATTTGGAGAGTTTTAGGTTACCTGGAAATCAAACCATACATTAACTTCCTTCTTTTGGTGTGCGTTTTGTAACATTAGAAAGCCTAAGTTCTGATTAAGTATAGCCTTTAAGTGGCTCTGTGATTATGAGCAAGTCATTTAATGTGTCTGAGTCTTAGCAAACCAGTTAGTAACAGGGGGAGAATAATTCCTGCCCTGTTCACCTGCAGGGCTGGTATGGGAACAGGAACACCAAAAAATCTGTGTTTTTATTGTGATGGAAAGTTTTGTACAAAAGTTAAATGGCAGCATGATTTTACAGTTTTTCTTCTAAAAAGACTGTATCATTCATCCACTCATAGGTTTGGTAATTTAGAATGACTGAATTGAAACCATTTAAATTACTAATTATTGTCTTTCTGCTGATAGGAAACTTAATGCAACTTGCGTATCTTCGGCATAAAGAATTAGGGCAATAGGATGAATTTCAACAGTGATAGTTTAAAGAATAAATGTTATGGCAGTCGACATACTGACATCTGTTTGCCTATGACCTCCACTTTAGTCATATAAAGTGTAAAAGGTTAAATTTGAGACATTGCCCAGTTTAAGGATCAAAAGAGAAAAAAAGTCCAAATGCATTAATGAATGAAAGATTATTTTCCTTAAAGATCCATTGGATTAACTTGTTGAAGGAGTCTATTCTAGATTTTTCAAGCTACTTTTCAGTGTCTGCATGCTAATAAAATTTCTCTTTTTTTCCTAAAATGTAATTATAGTGCTGTGCAGCTTGCATTTTTGTTCTGAACTAGTCTCTTCTTACTCCCCACACCCCACCTTCCATCCCACGTCCCCAAGCTCCTGAATCCATCAGCCTGCTTAAATATACTCCTCACTGTAATAAATGTTCTCTAAGAATGTATACTTGGTAATTAAAGCATTTGAAATGTGAGTGGTTTATTTGTAAAGTGATGTCTTTTGATGTGATAAGATGGACACATGACAGAATTCATTATTTTTTATTCTAGATTTTCCTTATAATTTATGTTAAAGAGCAAGATTAAAGTGAATTTAAGTAAATGCCTAAAGTTTTCTTTCCTAGGTTCTCTTTTGTCAACTTTTAAGATTGTTTTGAGAAAGTGTGGTCAAGGAGCTTGTTCTTTATATTGTTCTGCTTATTATTCTAGGACAATGTACTATAAATTGGAAGTATTTTTGAATTTCTGACTTGATAGTAACACAAGCATTACTAGATCAGTTAGTCTATGAGATTTTGGAAGCAGTACATATTAAGTCAATTTTATAAGGCATTAGGTCAATAAGAAAATGAAGTTATGATAATAATAGACTAGAAGCCCTGAAGAAAATTGAGAAAAAGAAGTTCATCACCAGGACACCAGATGCTTTTAATCTTTTGAAGCTCCCTGCTTTAGCAGAAGTCTGATATTTGGTAAATATTGATAACATGGATTATTGTAGAATTCTATTTCATAATTTCTGCAGTGGTTTTTGTAAGTGTCAGTGTGGAGTTTTTAGGACACACGTGCCTGTAGCAGATGGGCAGTGATGGCCGTCGCCGGAGACAGCTGTCTGGGAGTGTCAGCCACCCCATCACCAGCTGTTAGAGTACGGCTTTCTCACATGGCTTTCCGTGTCTTTGGATATTCATGTGTCAAATCAGTAATAGTAAAATAGGCAACAAATGTCTCTATATTTACCCATTGAAGGCTTCATGTTTATTTCCTCTTCCCTTTTATTTCATAGAGTGATTCCCAGATGGGGGGTTGTTTTGTTTGTTTGTTTTTGAATTACGACATTGTTTTTCACTTCCTTTCAGTTTCATCATTCTTAACCCCAAAGTGCTTTTTCTCATGGGAAGGGAAGGATAAATCTGAACTGAAGACCACCAGCAGCCCCAGTCTGGATCATGAAAACTCTTCTCCTGAAAACCTTGTGGGGTTCTTTATTGGTCAAGACTAGAGCTGCCTCAGCTTGGCTTCAGCTCTAGTTCATGGACAGGATGAATAAAGAAATTTCCATCAGCATAAGTATCCCTTACATGTGAGCTGCTTAGAGCTACAAACCCCTGACCAGTTTCTGTGGCTCTTTGTAAAGAAGCCTAAGGGTTCTTAATTGACACATTTTATGTCCATCAGTATCCTTCCCTTGAGATACAGAATTCAGTCTCACTCTATGGCTTTGTTGTATGTTCTGTTTTATGCAAAAAA
>ML110035.1:34580-63961 GCA_003697995.1 Taxidea taxus jeffersonii | reverse complement strand
TTAAGCGTTTGCCTTTGGCTCAGGTCATAATCTGGGGGTCCTGGGATCAAGCCCCGCATTGGGGTCCTTGATCCTCCGGAAGCCTGCTTCTCCCTCTCCACTCCCCCTGCTTGTATTCTCTCTCTCGCTGTCTCTATCTCTCTGTCAAATAAATAAAGTCTTTAAAAAAAACAAAAACACGTAAAGCACAAAGTCGCCTTTCAAGGCCTAAAGAAATGTTTTATAAGTATTTGTTCCCCTTAAGTATATGGGCATCAAAAGATTTTGTAAACTTTATCTATTTGTAGATGTCCCCACTTGTAGGCAAGAAATGAGTAAGTTCAGGGGCGCCTGGGTGGCTCAGTGGGTTAAAGCCGCTGCCTTCGGCTCGGGTCATGATCCCAGGGTCATGGGATCGAGCCCCGCATCGGGCTCTCTGCTCTGCCGACAGCCTGCTTCCTCCTCTCTCTCTCTCTGCCTCTCTGCCTACTTGTGATCTCTATCTATCAAATAAATAAATAAAATCTTTAAAAAAAAAAAAAAAGAAATGAGTAAGTTCAAATATAGGTAAAGTGCCTCACAAGCAAAATAGTCACCAAAGCAAGATTTTTTGTTTTTCTCTTCTTTGGCTCTTAATTTTCATTACCTGCCAGATACAGTATTGGTCTTTGGTCAGTGAGATCAGGGGTTACCTTCAGGTGATTTGAGACATAAGGAAAGCTCACTGGACTTCTGCAGATTTTCTGAATGAACAATTCTAGCCATCACTGTTTTACTGTTGTACATAAGCTGTCAAATCTTTAGTTGATGTTTTAAATTTAAAATAATGTTCGCGGGACGCCTGGGTGGCTCAGTTGGTTAAGCGGCTGCCTTCTGCTCAGGTCATGATCCCAGCGTCCTGGGATCGAGTCCCACATCGGGCTCCTTGCTCCGCAGGGAGCCTGCTTCTCCCTCTGCCTCTGCCTGCCTCTCTGTCTGCCTGTGCTCGCTCTCTCTCTCTCTCTCTAACTAATAAATGAATAAAATCTTAAAAAAAAATAAAATAAAATAATGTTCGCTTAATATAAAACATTTTAAAACATAAAAAATAATTACTTATTGTGCTATCAGTCAGCATTTATTATTGTTAATAATTTTGGTGTATTTCCTGCTAAGTTGCCTTTTTATACATAAGCATTTTAAATTTCCTAATAATTTTTAACAAAAATATAGTTATTATTACTTTTGTTGTTTAGAAGTAGTGTGAATTTAGAGGGTAGATCTGGGGTTATATCACCCCATATGTGAAATCAGGTTTTGCCATTTGCTACATGCCATATGCTTACTCTCTAAATCTGTTTCCTTATCTATAAAATAGGAATAATAATAGTATGTATTTATTAGTTTGTTGTGAGAATTAAAGTGAGGATAAGTCAAATGTTCAAAAATCATTATTATTGTTGTTGTTATATTCCAATATCAAAAAACTTTTTAACTTTTTTCTTCTGATTATGAAACTAATATGTGTCTATTATGGAAAAATGCAAAAGAGCATATAAAGGAAAGTCATCCATTATTCCACCACCACCCAGAAAATAGAAAACCACTTTTCACATATTCTTTCCCAGTCTTTTTAGATACTTACTTTTATGGGGTGTAGGGAAGCAACTTAACATTTACTGTTGCCAGTAAATCAACTAAATGGGATTCTTTTTTAACAATAAAACATATTTAAAACATCTTTCTTCACTCTTTATTTCAGTATCTGATATAGTATCACAAGTACCCCTATCTTCTCACCCCACTCCAAAATCAACTTAGGCTAGATCTTGACTCTTTTGTACTTTCTTTTCTATGCTATATTTTAGCACAGATGCAATCATATTATATGTACAACTTCAAATTCTTATTTTTTGACTTAATATTAAGTATTTTCCCATGTCCTTAAAAGTTTTTTAGATAAGGCTTTTTTCTTTTTTAATTATCTATTTTCTTTTTTAATTATGAATATTTCAAGTGCATGGAAAATTTTGCTGTCTTCAACCTGTTTCAGAACCTTTTGTTTTTATGTCTGTAGAAACCTATCCTAATTTCTTTCTTTTTATCTCTACAGAGTAAGGGTCAAAAATTAGAACCCATTCCTCATCGAAGACTAAGAATGGTAACAAACACCATTGAAGAAAATTTTCCCCTGGGGACTGTGCAGTTTTTGATGGACTTTGTGTCACCCCAGCATTACCCACCCAGAGAAATTGTGGCTCACATCATCCAGAAAATCCTGCTCAGTGGCTCCGAGACCGTGGATGTCCTAAAGGAGGCCTATATGCTTCTCATGAAAATTCAACAGTATGAACCTTAGATGTTGGTGACTCTCCTAGGGAGCCTGGACTCAGGGCACAGCTTTCTCTTGCCTAAGCTTGACTCAGCTAATCATTCAAGAGTGTGACTTAGTATGTCAGTGTTATTTGGGTTGCAAGTGACAGGAAACCCAATCCAAACTAGCTTTAACAGCTGATAACAGAGAATTTGATTATTCATGTTACTAGAACCTAGGAATAAGATTTAATTCAGTTCAAAATTGTTACCAGGATCCATTTTTCAGCCCTGCTTTGCTCTTCTTTTCAGGATCTACTTAGTAGTCTTCTCAGCTTCTAGCTTTTATGAGACAGAGAGTCCACTTCCTTTATAACCACACAAGATTTCTGAAGTTGAGTCTTGTAGGCTTTAATTGCCATAACATAGGACATGAGCTCATTTTTTAACCAATCACTGAACTGAAGGATAGAATATCATGATTGGCTAAATATGCTTCATAGGTTTCATCATAGGATCCTGGTAGATAAAGCTAATGGGCTAGAGTAATAAAGTATTGATTTCTTCAAGGCAAAATTGGGTTACTAATGCCTTCCAAAAGAGAAGTGGATAGTGAAAGTTCCACTACCCTCAGGTGACATGGTATCATGTCAAAGGATAGGCAAGAGTAGTGAGAATAAAAGGAGGTTTCTTGTTTCTGTCCTCTTCCGCATCCCATCCCCTCTTTCACTGAACTCTCCAGAATTCTAATTGGTGTCACTTGACTTTCAGGCTACATCCAGCTAATGCCAAGACAGTGGAGTGGGACTGGAAGCTGCTCACTTATGTCATGGAGGAAGAGGTAACATAACAATTACAAGGGTGTGGTTTTTTTTGTTTTGTTTTGTTTTTGCACAAGTCTTAATTAGAAACAGAAGTGATGGCAAATCTAATAGTAAAATCTTTGACCTTATTCCCTCCTTGTACTCCCATCCCCACCAAAAAATCCCTATTAAAATGGTATATGCTGTCTTCTAAATCAAAATTAAGTACATTCACTTATCCCTCCCCTTCCTAAGATTCCATTAAAAAGAATAGTAAAGGAATAGATAAAGATAAATCCATGGCAATGAAGATAAGGGGAAGGGCAACAGATCTGAATGAAAACTAGAAGAACTAAAGGAAATGTAAGATTGTTACTGGTGAAGCTAGGCAGAGAAAGCCACAGGCTATAATACATGCAGCCAAGGCGTGAGGAAATCTACCCTTTAGAGCAGAGAGTTTTCAACTCAGAAACACAATATATGTAAGAGGGTTAGAGTCAGAGAGAGGCCATAACTTTGTTAAAAGTTTGTAGATAGAACTGACAACCTCTCCATTCTTGAGTACAGAAAGTTCAGTCATCAGGCTACCTAATTTCAGGGGGAAAGGCAGAGGATTTATTGTCTAAAAACATTGAATGAACCATCTGTCATAAACAAAGGCACCTAGTATAGAGTTGGTATTCCAGAAAAACTCTTCTGCATTCTGATTTCTAGGGATCCTTAAACTTAATTGCCTGCTTTCTGTCTGCTCACCCAAAGAACTTGGATGGAACAAATTACTTTCAACTTAGAATTCTAAACTCAACCAAACTATTGTTCAAGTGTGAGTATAACATAAAGACATGTAGGAACTTGAAAAAATATCCCCACACCCCATTTCTTTGGTTACCTAAAGGTATGTATCAAAAGAATGAGAATGGAGGAGTAATAAAGAGGGAGGCAGAGGATCCAGGGAACACAAGATCTATCCAAGAGAATATAGAATTCCTAAAATTATGTGGAATGGTAGACCTAGAGAGCATTCAGTCCAGATTGGAGCAAAATAACTTAGGGCTTTAAGAATGATCTGGGAAGCATGACCAAGATGATAGACAAGGGAGCTTCAGGCTATTGTTCTCCAATGGAAATGCCAAATTAAGAAAAATATATGGACGAGTATACTTCTGTGAAAACTCTGGAGATAATTGAGAATCACTAGTACCCAAGAAAATGCATAATCAAGAAAGGACTCAATGAAAGGAGTAGGAAATTGGGGTTATTTTGTGTGTCCATGCCCCTCCTCTACACACCATAGCATGGTGCAGCTGGTAGGAAACCTCACACACTACAGCTCCTCCCTCAGGGTGGAAACAAAAGAGTGGACTTTGAGTCCAGTGCCCTGGCTTGTTAGGGAGCTGCCCAACAGATAGTTTTTGTCTCACCTGACTCAAATCACTGATGGGAATAGTGGTATAATTTGGAAGCTGCTGAAAAGAGAGGTGAGCACTGCCACATGTTAGAGCTTCAGGAATTTTGTAGTTCCACAGGCAAGTACCAGGGGAGCAAGAGACTGCATTCCTGAGAAGAAACAAAGGCAAGCCATTTAGGAAATTAAGAGATAAAAGCACAGATCCCAGAGAAAACATATCTGCAGGAACGTTCTGAGAAAGTCCAGAACCTTTATCCAGGCTAATTGGTGAAGATCTTACCCTGCATGAACTTAGTGGATAGACTGAGAAGGGTGTTTGTTTCTTCCAAATGCTTAAGCCTCAACAAAAGATTACAAGGCATATGAAGAAACGGGAAAGTACATCCCAGTCAGAGGAACAGAATAAAGCTCCAGAAACCAACCATAAAGTAACACAGATCTCTCAACTTCCTAACAAAGAATGTTTTTAAACTATCTTAAAAATGCAGGAGGGGCGCCAGAGTAGCTCAGTCAGTTAAGCGTTCAACTCTTGATTTTGGCTCAGGTTGTCATGGGATCAAGCCCTGAAACAGGCTCTGTGCTCAGCACAGAGTTGGCTTGGGATTCTTTCTCTCCCTCTGCTCTTGCACTTCCCTCCTGCTCATGCATGCACACGTGTGCACACACTCTCGCTCTCTAAAATAAATAAATAAATCTTTTTAAAAAATGCACAAGGAGCTAAAAGAGAACAGGGATAGACAACTAACTGAAGCATGAAAATGATGCATGAACAAAATGAGAATATTAAAAAACTATTAGAAAGAATCAAACATATTCTGGAGCTGGAAAGTATAAGAACTGAACTGAAAAATTCACTAGAGGGATTCAACAGCAGACTTGACGGGCAGAAGAAAACAGTCAATGAACTTGAAGAAAGGTCATTTGAAGTCATTGAGACAGAAGAACAAAAAGAAAGAAAAAATGAAGAAAATTGAAGAGAGCTTAAGGGACTATGGGACATCATTAAGTGGACTATATATGCATTATGGGAGTCTGAAGAGAAGAGAGAAAGGGGCAGAGAGCTTATCTGAAAAAATAGTGACCCTGAACTTCCCAAATCTGAGGAAAGAAATAGACATACAATTTCACGAAGCTCAATTCCAATGAGGTTAAACCAGAGATTCACACCAAGACATGTTATAATCAAAGTGTCAAAAGTTAGACTTTTGGAGTAGGAGTATCTTGAAAACAGCAAGAAAAAAGTGACTCACCATATATAAGAGAGCTTACATAAGATATTCAGAAGATTCTCAGCAGAACCTTGCAAGGCAGAAGACAATAGGATGATATATTCAAAGTGCTGAAGGAAAAAAAAAAAAGCTATTAGCCAAAAATACTATATCCAGCAAAGCCATCCTTCAAAAATGAGGGAGAGCAGGAGAGAAGCAACACATCCCATACAGGATCTCAATAAGATAATCAGCAGATTTCTCATCAGAAGTTTTAGAAGCCAGAAGGTAGTGGGCTGATAGAGTCAAAAGTGCTAAAGAATAAAACTCAACCAAGATTCCTTTATTCAACAAAATTATTTTTCAAAAATGAGACAGAAATAAAGACATCCCCAGATAAACAAAAGCTGAGGGAGTTCATTTCCACCAGCTGTGCCCAGCAAGAAAGCCTAAAGGGAGTCCTGCAGAGTAAAATGAAACTGATAGTAACCTGAAGCCATATGAAGAAATAAAGATGTCAGTAAAGGTAAATACATGGGCAATTATAAAAACTACTATTATTATAACATTTTTTAAAAGATTTTATCTATTTATTTGACAGACAGAGATCACAAGTAGGCAGAGAGGCAGGCAGAGAGAGGAAGGGAAGCAGGCTCCCTGCCTAGCAGAGAGCCCGATGTGGGGCTCGATCCCAGGTCCCTGGGATCATGACCTGAGCCGAAGGCAGAGGCTTTAACCCACTGAGGCACCCAGGAGCCCCTTATTATAACATTTTATAAAATTTGTTTTTTTATATGGTTAAGTGACTAATTCAAGTTTCATAATTATTAGTCTAAAAGCTAGTATTATTAAAACTTTGAAACTCCACATTTTGCTTTCTACATAATTTAAGATAATGCATTTAAAAGAATTACTAATTTGTTTTGTATGAAGATGTTATGTGACATCAACAACCAAAAGGGTGACAGACCTATAAAGGAACAGTTTTTATGTTATTGAAGTTAAACTTATATTAATTCAAATTAGAGTGTCAGAATATTAAAAGCAGTCATGATGGCAACCACAAGGACAACAGCTATAGAAATACACAAAAGAAAATGACAGAAGAATTTCAAACTTTCACTATAAAAAAAAAAACAACAACTAAGACAAAAGACAATGATGCAGGAAATAAAGAACAAAAAAGCTATAAGGCATTTAGAAAAGAAATAGCACAATGACAGAAGTGCATCCTTCCTTATCAGTAATTGCTATAAATGTAAATGAATTAAACTCTCCAGTCAAAAGACATAGATTAGCAGAATAGATAAAAACACATGATCCAACTACATGGTATCTACAAGAAACTCACTTTATATCGAAAGACATAAGTAGGTTGAAAGTGAAAGAATGGGAAAAGATATTCCATGAAAACAGTAACCAAAACAGACAGGTGACTCTACTAATATGAGACAAAATAAACTTTAAATCAGAAAATGTTGCAATAGACAAAGGAGGACATTATATATTAATTAAAAGATTCAATACAGCTGTAAGATATAACAATCATAAATGTTTATGTACCTAATAATAGATAATCAAGATATGAAGCAAAAACTGACAGAATTGAAGGGAAAAAATAGAGATTTCTGTATTAATAATTGGAGACTTCAGTACCCTACTCTCACTAATGAATAGAATAACCAGAATGGAAGATAGGTAAGGAAAGAGAAAAAATTAAATAAACACTGCAATAAACCAACCAGGTCTAACAGTTATTTGCAGAATATTCTGCCAGTAACAGCATGCACCTTCTTCTTAGTGCACGTGGGACATAGTCCAGGGTAAACTATGTGTTAGTCCACTAATTAAGTCCCAGTAGATTTTAAAAGATGGATATCATATAAAGTATCTTCATTCTATGAACCCAGCATCACCCTGATATTAAGGCCAGATACAGACACTAAAAGAAAACTGCAGTCCAATATCCCTTATGAACATGGATGCAAAATCTCCAGCAAAATATTAGTAAACCAAATTCAACACCATATTTTATGGATTATACATTATAATCAAGTGGGATTTATCTGAGAATACAAGGATGCTTCAATCTACAAAAATCAATCAATGAAATACACTACATTAACAGAATTACAGACAAAACCACATGATCACCTCAGTTGATGCAAAAGATGCATTTGACAGAATTCTACACATTTTATCATAAAAACTCTCAACAAACTAGGAATAGAAGGAAACTGTCTCATAAAAGTACTATATGGCCCACAGCAAACATCATATTCAGTGGTGAAATATTGAAGCTTTTCCTCTAAGATTAGGATACCTACTTTTGTCTCTTCTATCCAACATAGTATTGGAAGTTCTAACCAAAGCAGTTAGGCAAGGAAGGGAAATAAAAGACATCCAAATTGAAAAGCAAGGAGCAGAATTATTTCTATTCATAGATAACGTGATCTTATATGAAGAAAGCCCTAAAGATTCCACACAGAAAAATTGTTAGAGCTAATAAACAAATTCAGCAAAGTTGCAGAATACAAAAATCAAGACACAAAAATCAATTGCATTTCTGTATACTAGCAATCTGAAAAGGAAGTTAAGAAAACAGTTCTATTAACTAAAGTATCAAGAACAATAGAATATTTAGGGGTGAACCTAACCAAAGAGTTGAACAATCTGTACACTGAAAACTATAAAACTTTACTGAAAGAAAATAAAGAAGACATAAATAAATGATAAGATATCTCATGCTCATAGACTGAAAGAATTAATATTGTTAAGATGTCACTAGTACCCAAAGTAATCCACAGAATCAGCACAATCCCTATCAAAATCCCAACAGCACTTTTTGCAGAAATAGAAAAATCTATCCTAAATTCATATGAAATTTCAGAGGACCCTGAATAGCCAAAACAACCTTGAAAAAGGAGAACAAAATTGGACTATTCATACTTGTTGATTTTAAATATAAAGTTACAGTCATCAAAACAGTGCGTTACTCTTGTAAAGACAGACATACAGATACATGGAATAAAATGGAGAACCCCCCCAAAAATTTTGTATGGTCAAGTGATATATATCAAAGTTGCCAAGACCATTCAATGGAGAACAGATAGTCTCTTCAACAAATGGTTTTGGGGAAACTGGATAACCATATGCAAAAGAATGAAGTTGGACCCTTATCTAATACCATATACAAAAATTAACTCTAAATGGAATGAAGATCTCTGACAACAGACCAAAAACGATTAAAACTATTAGGAGAAAATATAGTGGAAAGCTTCATGACATTGGCTTTGGCATTGTTTTCTCTGGTATGACATCAAAGACATGAGCAAATAAAAAATAGACAAATGAAACTATATCAAAGTTTAAAACTTCTGTGCATCAGAGAACGCAGTCAGAAGTGAAAAGGCAGTCTATGGAATGGGAGGAAATATTTTAAAGTTATGTATCTGGGGGCACCTGGGTGGCTCAGTTGGTAAGCATTTGCCTTCAGCTCAGGTCATGGTCTCAGGGTCCTGGGATCAAGCCCCACATCAGGCTCCTTGCTCAGCTGGGAGCCTACTTCTCCCTCTCCCTCTGCCTACTGCTGCCCCTGCTTGTGCTCTGTCTCTCTCTCAAATAAATAAATAAAATAATTTTTTTAAATCACATCTGAGGGCCACCTGGGTAGCTCAGTTGGTTAAGTGACTGCCTTCAGCTTAGGTCATGATCCTGGAGTCCCGGGATCGAGTCCTGCATCGGGCTCTCAGCTCCACGGGGAGTCTCCTCCCTCTGACCTTCTCCTCACTCATGCTGTCTCTCTCTCAAATAAATAAATAAAAATATAAAAAAATAAAATCACATCTGATATTAATATCCAGAATATACAGGGAACTCCTATAACTTAACAACATTTAAACATTTTACTACAAAACTGACAGAATTAAAGGAAAAATTGAACAACAAACTAACCTGATTTTTAAATGGGTAAAGGACTGGAATAGACATTTTTCCAAAGATGATATGCAAATAGCCAATACGCATATGAAAGGATGCTTAACATCACTAATCACAGAGAAATGCAAATCAAAATTATAATGAGATATCATTTCACACCCATCAGAAAGGGTACCATAAACAAAAATTTTTAATGAAAATAAATAGTGGCAAGGATGTAGAAAAATTAGATCACTTGCCCACTGTGGGTAGGATTATAAAATAGTATAGCCCCTATGGAAGATTATATAGTTTCTTCAAAAAATTAAAATAGAATTACCATATGATCCATTAATCCCACTTCATATATTCCCACAGGGGTATATATGTAAAAGAATTGAAAGAAGGGTCTTGAAGAGATATTTGCACACCCATGTTTATAGCAGCATTATTCACAATAGCCAAGAAGTGGAAGTAACTGAAGTGTCCATCAACAGATGACTAGGTAAACAAAATGTGGTATATATAGATAAGATGAAACATTAATTTTGCTTTAAACAGGAAGGAAATCCTCCCACATGCTACAACATGGATGGTGGCATAATGAAGACAACATACTAAGTGAAATAAGCCAGTTACAAAAAGATAGTATATAATTTGATGTACCTGAACTGTCTATAAAAGTTATATTAATATAAAAAAAGAAATGGGAGCACCTGGGTGGCTCACTCGGTTGGGCATCCAACTGCTGATTTCACCTCAGGTCTTGAACTCTGGGTTGTGGATTCAGGCCCCATGTTGGGCCCCACGTTGGGCTCTGCGCTGGTTGTGGAGCCTACTTAAATTTAAAAAAGAAAAAATTTTTTTAAGCAAATAGAATGTTGGTTACCAGGGTCTAGGGGGAGGGGGAAATTGGGTGTTACTTTTCAATGTATGTAGTTTCATCTTGCAAGATGGAAAAGTTCTGGAGATCTGTTGCACAACTATGTGAATATGCTTAACAATACTAAACTGTACACTTAAAAATGGTCATGATAGTAAACTTTGTTACATGTTTTTTACCACAATTTTTTAAAAATTTACAAAGAAAACAGGAAATAACAAATGTTTCCAAGAAAGTAGAGATACAGGAAGTCTCATAAATTGCTGGTGGGAATGTAAATGGCACAGCCACTTCAGAAAACAGTTTGGCAGTTTCTCTAAAAAATTAAACATAAGCTTTTCATATGACCTAGCTCTTGCACTTCCAGATACTGACCCCCCCAAATGAAAAAATATATCTAGTAAAGGCTAACATGTGAATGTTCATAACAGCATTATTCATGATAACCAAAGAGTGGAAACTGGCCAAATTTCTATCAACATTTGAATGGATAAGCGAAATGTGCTATATTTATACATGGGAATACTGTGCAGTAAATTTAAAAAATGAGCTCATGATACATGCTATGACATGGACAAACCTCAAAATAAATATTAAGCTAAGTAAAAGGAAGCCACATACACAAGGTCACATTTCTGCATATATGATATGTCCAGAAGAGCAAATCAGTAGAGCCCAAAGTAGAGGAGTGTTTATACCTGGGGCTAGAAGTGGGGATGGGAATTAACTATAAACAGGCATGAGGGATCTTTTTTTAGTTACAAAGATGTTCTTTTTTAACATTTATTTATTTTAGAATGAGTGAGCACTCATGAGTATAGGGAGAGGCAGAGGGAGAGAATTTTCAAGCAGGCTCCACACTGAGCATGGAGCCCATCATGGGTCTTAATCTCATGACCCATGAGATCATGACCTAAGCTGAAACCAAGAATTGGACACTTAACCAACTGAGTCACCCAGGCATCCCTATTGATTGATGCTCATTGCTGCCCAACTCAATAAATTTACAACAAGTCATTGAATTGTACATTTAAAATGGGTAAATTTTTGAGCTTTTTCAAAAAAGATTTTTTTTTTTTAAAGATTTTATTTATTATTTATTTGACAGACAGAGATCACAAGTAGGCAGAGAGGCAGGCAGAGAGAGGAAGGGAAGCAGGCTTGCTGCGGAGCAGAGAGCCCGACATGGGGCTCGATCCCAGGACCCTGGGATCATGACCTGAGCCGAAGGCAGAGGCTCAACCCACTGAGCCACCCAGGCGCCCCTCAAAAAAGATTTTTACAAATGAAAAAATTTGGAAAAGACGGGTATTCTCAAGATTCAACACCATTGTTTTTTTTTTTTAATTTTTTAAGATTTTATTTATTTATTAGTTAGAGAGAGAGAGCGAGCACAGGCAGACAGAGAGGCAGGCAGAGGCAGAGGGAGAAGCAAGCTCCCCGCCAAGCAAGGAGCCCGATGTGGGACTCGATCCCAGGACGCTGGGATCACGACCTGAGCCGAAGGCAGCCGCTTAACCAACTGAGCCACCCAGGCGTCCCACCATTCTTGAGGAGTTGGAAGAAGCAAAGTGTTCACTGTAGGCAATGTACAGAGAATAAAAAAAATACTTTAGGAAAAACAAAAAGCTTCAGAAGAAAGGAATGATTTTCTTAGTATATCATTATATGGATTTCCATCATCAGTCCATGGAAGACTGCTAGTCCCCACATGAAAAGCCTTGTAACCCAGATGTTTCTCTCTCTCAAAAGCATAGCCAGCAGTCTCTCTCCTGTGCCATAGTAAATAATTTTAACATAATATTCATACTGTAAACACTATACATTTATAATATTTAGAATCAATTTATATACAAGGCACAAAAGAATTTTATTAGCCTTGACAGTGGAAAACAGAAAAGCGTAAGATAAAGATTGGGAGATGAAAAGGGATAGGATCTCTGAGAATAGTAGGGTTGCTATAACATCTTTATCTCTATCCCAAGTGGGGAGTTAAGAGATACTATCTATAGATGTTGGAACATAAACTGAGATAGTTATTTTAGGAATAGAAGCAGGGAAGTGGCACAGTGAGTTAAATCGTTATCTAGCACAGCAGAAGCCAGTAGGTAATGTCTAAAGTTAATAAATCAAGAAATAGTGATAAGAGCATCTTTTTTTTTCTTTCTCTATTTGACATTGTCTCTTTTTAAATTAACATATAATGTATTTGCCCCAGGGGAACAGCTCTATGAATCTTCAGTCTTAACACAATTCACAGCACTCACCATAGCACATACCCTCTCCAATGTCCATCACCCCACCACCATCCCTCCTACCCCTCTCCACTCCAGCAACCCTCAATTTGTTTCCTGAGACCAAGAGTCTCTTATGGTTTGTCTCCCTCTCTGGTTTCAACTTGTTTCATTTTTCCCTCCCTTCCCTATCTTTTTTCTCAAATTGCTCAAATCAGTGACATCATATGATAATTGTCACTCTCTGGTTGACTTATTTCACTTAGCATAATACCCTCTAGTTCCATCCACGTCATTGCAAATAGCAAGATTTCATGTTTTTTTATGGCTGCATAGTATTCCATTGTGTGTATGTGTGTATTTACATATGTATATGTAAATGTATATATACCACATCTTTATCCATTCATCTGTTGATGGACATCTAGGTTCTTTCCACAGTTTGGCTACTGTGGACATTCCTGCTATAAACATTCGGGTGCACGTGCCCCTTCGAATCACTACATTTGTATCTTTAGGGTAAATACCCAGTAGTGTGATTGCTGATCGTAGGGTAGCTCTATTTTCAACTTTTTGAAGAACCTCCATGCTGTTTTCCAGAGTGGCTGCACTAGCTTGCATTCCCACCAACAGTGTACGAGGGTCTTTTTAGAGATGTTTGGGTTAACTTTCAGAAGAAAGAGTTTAAAATTTCCCTCTAAGGTACTGCAGGGGGGCAAGCAGTAGTGGAGAGTGAGTGGTGTTAGTGGAAGACTTCCATCATAAATCTAGCACAAGTACTTGATTTTTAAAAAATCATTTGCACCAATTAATAAAGATAAGAGAAAAAATATACACATATTGGAAGACAAAGTTACCCATCCCCACCTCCTCTTTAAAAAGAAAGAAATTATTTGTGCTTACCGTGTTCATTCTTCTTCCTGCTGACTAAACCACCACCCTGGTCCCTGAGTATATATTCTCAGAGTATATGCCTACCCCCTAGTGTTTGAAAAGCTCCTTAAGAGTCCAGCAATGGTTTAGGGCCTTATTCTTTGAATTTTCAAAGTCTGAGCTCCTGGACCTGGGTCCCAGCACTTGTCTCCCAGTAAAGGGAAACCAACAATTGGTGCATGTCTGCCTGGTGTGTCGCAGGTCCTTACAGTGGTTTTGGTATGGTTATGGTTATCACCACGTAAATCATAGACACTGAGACTCAGAAGGGCAAGTTGAATAAGGTGTGGATCTGAGTTTAAAGCAGTCAAATAAAAATAAATACGTAAGGTCTGTGTGCCATCAAAGCCCACATTCTTAATCTACATCTGTTGGGCTTTCTCAGTAGGATCATTTCACTGTAACAGAAAACCCAGCTCAGACTTGCTAGAACAATGAAGGTATGCATCAGCTCATTTTACCAGAAGTTTAGCAGTGGTGTGGACATCTTGACTGCTTGATCGGCAGCTCAGCAGGGTCATTCAGGAACCAGTTCTGTTCTGATAGCCACAGATTGGGGTTTATCCTGAAACTGATAGTCAAGTTCAGTGAGAGACTGACTTCTCATGGCTGTCTCTTAAATTAGGAAGCCTATAGTCCTGAGCCTCCAGGCTCCAAGACTGCCCTATTTTCCCTTTTTTCTAATGACGCAGACTGCCTGCTCTCAGAAACTTCTTTTAGGTACAGACAAACTTGTTGCCGCATGGCCTTCCCTTGGACTTCATATTTATGAAAGCCCAATACTCACTGTCATCAGGAAATTAAGAGGAAATACTTCTCTCCCCCCACCCCCCCACAGGGACAGAATCTGCCTGGGCGTGTCCTTTTTCTGCGTTATGTGGTACAGACCCTGGAAGATGACTTCCAGCAGATCCTGAGGAGGCAGCGACAGCACCTGCAGCAGTCCATTGCAAGCACTGTGCTGTCCTGCGACAAGCAGCCCCACAATGTCAGGTAACCAGCGCCTGGGCCCAGGCTGATGAGAGGTTGGAACAATAGGTGGGCAGCTACTCAAGCCCAAGAACATTGGTTGGATAAGACTAGAGTCGCTTGATAGTATAACAGGGATAGCTATTAAAACTATAGATGATCTGGGGCACCTGGGTGGCTCAGTCATTAAGCGTTTGCCTTCAGCTCAGGTCATGATCCTGGCGTCCTAGGATCAAGTCCTACATCAGGCTCCCTGCTCAGCTGGAAGTCTGCTTTTCCTCTCCTAGCCCCCCTGCTTGTGTTCCCTCTCTCTTTGTCTCTCTCAGTCAAATAAATAAATAAAATCTTTAAAAAAAAACAAACTATAGATGATCCTATAGGGCACCTGGGCGGCTCAGTCATTAAGCAGCTGCCTTCGGCTCAGGTCATGATCCTGGGGTCCTGGGATCGAGTCCCGCATTGGGCTCTCTGCTTGGTGGGAAGCCTGCTTCTTCTCCCTCTCCCTCTCCCCCTACTTCTGATCCCTCTCTCATTGTATGTGTCTCTCTCTGTGAAATAAGTAAATAAATATCTTTAAAAAAATAAAACTATAGGTGATCCTAAAAGAAAAATCTGTACCAGCTCTATGTTAGGCACTGCAGCCTAACCATCTGATGCAGACCATCAGATGTTCTTTGGTGTATTTCAGAATTGTCCAGACAGCCTCTGGATACCCAAGGGGAGATCTTAACTATACAAAACTTTTCACAGCTTTCATAAACCTCGATTTATTTCTATCTTCCTGAGTAACTCAAAATAACTTATTTGTCACTACTAGTTTCTGAAAAGTAATATATGATAATAGGTCATGTGGCTAACAATCCAGAGCAAAATGGTAGCTAGGAAGCATATGTTCTTTTTTGTAAAATCAGGGCAAGAGAGAGCTTTTGGAAGCTTCAGAGCAGGGAGACACCATATCCTTATGCCAGTGAGAGAAAACGTGATTTTTGGGGTGGTGATCTCAGGCTGGAATTTTCCTCTGCAAACTACAACCCTTGCTTTTTTTGGAAATGGTTTTCACCAGACTAAAGTAGCAGCATCCTTTTTTTTTTTTACCAGCATCATTGAAACTCTTCCATTCATGTTTATGTTCCCATATGTTCTTGCATGTTAAAAATAGTATTCTGTGGGCCAATATAGGATATTAACTGTTATAACTACTTTAATAGAAAAAGAGGAACCTTCATATTGTTTTGAGCATCAGCCAGCTTCCCTGCTTAGTTTGCATGGCTGTATTCATTTTTCGAGATGTAGCATTTTATGTAGTTTAAATGTTAATGACTGTAGGATAGAAAACCAGTAAGTAGAGAATCTACAAAAAGCACAGAATAGCATAATTGTGTTTTAAATGGAAAAATAACAATTTAATTAATGAGAGCAACTCTAGCAACCATTCTGCTCTGTGAGCATAGGCACGGGACTGAGTGGAAGACGAGGCAGACCTACTTGTCATGTCAGTCATGTTAGTTGCTTTCATTTCTACTTTGCACTATGCAGAGTGTGATCCTGGGCTTAAGGTTTAAAGATAGGCATTTGTGGCTTCACAGTCAAGCCAGATCCTCTTATTTTGCTTTTTATCAATGAGAATAATCATGTGTTCAGATGGAGGAAAAACCTGTTGTCTTTGATTCACTAAGAGATGGATATTAGATTGAGGTTGTGGTTACACAGATGTATACATATATTTATCAAAACTTATCAAGTAAAAACCTGTGTGCAATTTATTATACATAAACCTCAAAGATGAGTTTTTGTTAATTGGAGTATAACTGATACATGATGTTATATTAGATTCAGGTATACAACGTACTGATTGGACACGTCTGTGTGTCGTGCTATGCTCACCACAGTGTGGCCACCATGTGTCACCACACTACACTGCTGTAATATCACTGATTACATTCCCTATGCTGTACCTTTCAGCCATGTGACTCATTCATGCCATAACTGGTAGCCTGTACACCCTAACCCCCTCCACCCGCTTTCCTCATCCTCCCACCCCTTGTGCTCTGGCAACCACCAGTTTGTTTTCTGTATTTATGAGTCTGTTTCTGTTTTTTTGTTTTGTTTTTAGATTCCACAAATAGGTGAAATCAAAGGATATCTGTATTTCTGTGACTTACTTCATCTAGCGTAATACTCTCTTGGTCCATCCATGTTCTCACAAATGGCAAGATCTCATTCTTTCTTCCTATCCATTCATCTATTGATGGACACTTGGGTTGCTTCCATGTCTTAGCTACTATAAATAATGCTACATAGAACATAGGGGTGCTGTTCTGAACAAAAGACTCACAGCAGCCATGTTTCCATCTCAAAAAAAAAGAAAACTCTATTATTATTATTATCATTATTATTATTATTATAGAAGCCTAATGGAAACAGAAAAGGAAAGAGATCTATGCATAGATGAAGGTAATAATAGGCAAAAAAATGAGAATAAGGCAGAGTCACATCAAATCAGGTACTTAACAACATCCAACCTCATCAGCTGGGGAAGCCCCATGGAAACAGTCAGGCTGGAGTCCCGACTGAGAAGCCTGGGCAGAGCATCCTCCCCTCTGGCGAGACTTCTAACTGACCATTCCCAAAAGGGCCATATTTATAGGGCAAATAACAGGGTTTGAAGTTAAATATTTGTTTGCCTACATACAGTTTGGAGCAAGCTGCATTTCCATGTTATCATATTTCTATATTTTCAAGGAATCTGGGCTTTGTGTGTCTGCCTCCCCTCCAGGATTCCATTCCAGGAAGCCAGCCCAGCATAGAGTAGGAGGGCATATGAGACGAGAATTATAGCCCTTCGTGTCCAGAACAGAAGGGCCAGTTCTGACCCAGAGGCCAGAAAATGTATTTCAAACAACCAGGCTCCCAAGGCTATTCACATAGCATAAGTCTCACAAACAACATTCCTTAGCCTGCCTGTGTACATGCATGTCCAAATGGTCAGTTATGTGGGAGAAATCACAAAAACATCTATCCGTACAGAACAGGTGTATATATCTTTTTGAATTTGTGTTTTCATTTTCTTTAAATACCCAATAGTGGGATTACTAGATCATAATGGTATGTCTATTTTTAAATTTTGAGGACCCTCCATTCTGTTTCCCCAGTGGTTGTACCAATTTACATTCCCAGCAGTGTATGAGGATTCCTTTTTCTCCACAACCTTGCTAGCATTTGTTATTTCTTGTCTCAAAGATAGTAGTTTTTAAAAAGAGGGAGAGATAGCAGGTCAGTCCCTGTAGTACCCTTTCATATGGGGCTTTCTTTTCTTTTTTAACTATGCATACAAAGAATAAACTAGTTCTATAAGATATAAGAAATACACTAGTTCCCAAGTCCCTTCACCTGCATTTTCCTTTCCCACAAGGGTAATCACTTTACTCGCTTAAGTGATTTTTTGGATATTTACCTCTGTATGACTAAATAACGTGCTTGTGTTGCTAATTCTTGATTTTTCATTATTAGCTATTATTTGTTGACTTTCTATGTGAAGGATAAGAAGTTAGCTCATTTTCCTCCATACTTCCTTCCTGACACACACATTTCCCAGCCCCCATACTATTAATTGATTTATATCATGATTTTCTTCAGATCAATATTCAGTGTTTCTATTACCGGACTATGTGTGCTAGTCAGAGTTGAGCCAAGTACTAAACTATGATTACTTTTCCTTTCATTCATACCTTTGTGTTTCCTTAGAGTTAATAATTGCCTTATTTTTAGTTCCCCTGTATTCTTTGTGCGTATTGGAAGTCAACCCCAAATTCTCTGGTCTAAATCTCCCCTCAGGTTGTTCATTTATACTGGGTAGTCTTCTTCTTCTTAAAGACCTCCTTCAGTCTGGATTGGTTGTCCTCTTTGCCAGTTTTTATAATAAATGTGAGAATTTCCTTTACTTCTTTCCAAAGTTGCATCTTTTGTGTGTGTTTTTCCTATATCTTCTCTTTCGTGGTTTACTCCCTCATTTTTAATGGATCAGTCTCCAGTAGCTTCTTAGAAAAGGATGTGGGAAGTAAAATTTTTGAGATCTTATCTGTCTGAAAATATTTATCTTCTCATATGTTGATTGATAACAGTATAGATATTTAGGTTGGAAATAGCTTTTCTACAAAACAGTGAAGGAAATCTTCAATTTTCTTCTAGATTCCACAATTGCTGTTAAGACGTCATAAGTTGGGGCACCTGGGTGGCTCAGTGGGTTAAAGCCTCTGCCTTCGGCTCAGGTCATGATCTCGGGGTACTGGGATCAAGCCCCACATTGGGCTCTCTGCTCAGTGGGGAGCCTGCTTCCCCCACTCTCTCTGCTTGCCTCTCTGCCTACTTGTGATCTCTGTCTGTCAAATAAATAAATAAAATCTTAAAAAAAAAAAAAAAGAAGTTATAAGTTACTTTGATTACTGAATTTTTTGTATATGCCCTAATTTTTACCTCTGAAAATTTTTAGAATCTTTTTGCCCAGTATGCTTGTTGTAGGACTGTAATTCATCCATTGTTCTGGGCACTCAGTCTAGAAACATCCTTTATTCCTGAAAATAGAGTTTTTATTTCCGTTATTGTGTTTTTAATTTCCAAGGGCTCTTTTTACTTTGTCTCTAAATGTTCCTTCATAAAATTAATTAATAGTATTCTTTCTTCTTTCATGGATCCATATATTCTCATATCTTCGATGATACTAATGATGGCTTTTGTTTTGTTTATTCTCTGCATAGTCTTATTTTCTCCCAAGTTGCTTTTTGAGGGGGAGAGGAGAGTTGGCTTTGGTTATTTTGGTCTTTGTCTCTTCATAGTAGAACATTTCCATAAATGTCTGGTAAACCTTGGTAGTCTATCCAAGTTTAAAGGTGACAGACTCAACTGCTGATGAAAGCTCCAAGTACATGGGAGGACTTGTCATTTCTGTACTTCCCTGTAGGGGAACTGACTGCCCATTTCTTAGAAAATACCTTCAGTGTCTAGGTCTTCCCTCTTGGGCTGGATGGGTTTTTCAGAGAAGACTTCCAGTCTCCTACAGAAAGGGTAAAGACTGGGATGCCAGGTTTTTGGAAGACAAGTGTGGGGAAATAGCAAGGGTCTCTGTGTTCAGCATGTGTGTGTTCACTTCGTGCTGCTCTTTTGCTTTGGTGCCCTTGCCTCCCAGCTGTGCCTGGTGTCCTAGTCCAAAGACCCTCTGTTTTATTGCTCCACAGTGTAAACCTTTAGTGTAGAGTCTGAAATGTTCTTAAAGAGCGTACAAACCATCCATGCTTATTTTCTCTTATATCCTTTCATTCTCCTTCAAAGAAGCTTTGCACTGCCATTTGCGCAACTTATTGAAGATTCTTTTTTTTTTCTTTTTTCTTTTCTGGTAGATAGGACTAAATAGAATTGCTCTTCTCTATTGCTGGTTTAGGATTCAGCTTTCTCAATTCTGCTAAGTCAGTTAAAATCCATCCCTCTGCTAAAGTCATAGATTAAGAATCATCCTTAGGGATGCCTGGGTCGCTCTGTCAGTTAAATACGTGCCTTCGGCTCAGGTCATGATCCCTGGGTCCTGGGATCGAGCCCCACATGAAGCCCCACATCAGGCTCCCTGCTGATCAGGGAGTCTGCTTCTCCCTCTCCCACTCCCCCTGCTTGTATTCCCTCTCTTGCTATCTCTGTCTCTGTATCAAATAAATAAATAAAATCTTTATAAAAAAAAAAAGAATCATCTTTAAACATTGAGGAGGGTGTGTTGTGGTGAGCACTGGGTGTTGTATAAGACTGATGAATCACAGACCTTTACCCCTGAAACAAATAATACATTATATGTTAATTAAAAAATAAAAATTAAAAAATAATCATCCTTAAAGGGGCAGCTGGGTAGCAAGGTCGGTTAAGCATCTGACTCTTGACTTTCAGCTAGGTCATGATCTCAGGGTTGTGAGATTGAGCCCTACATCGGGCTCTGTGCCGGGCATGGAGCCCACTTAATATTCTTTCTCGCCCTCTCCTGCCCCTGTTCCATTTCTCTCCCTCTCTTAAAAAAATAGAAAAAAATCATGGGGCACCTGGGTGACTCAGTGGGTTAAAGCCTCTGCCTTCAGCTCAGGTCATGATCCCAGGGTCCTGGGATGGAGCCCCGCATCCGGCTCTCTGCTCAGCGGGGCGCCTGCTTCCTCCTCTCTCTCTCTCTGCCTGCCTCTCTGCCTACTTGTGATCTCTGTCTGTCAATTAAATTTTTAAAAAATCATCCTTAAAACATGACATACTTGCCTTATATAGTTAATTGGTCACTTCTGGTTTTGTAATCAGCATCTCCTAAGCCACCCCCCAAATTAGACGCTGGGACCTTGACAATTACCTGCATCTAACCATACATCCATCCCCCTATCACCTACTTTTGCACCTCCTGCATCCAAAGTGATCAGCATTCTGTATGTTCATCATTTCCTTTCCATTTTTATGTAGTTTTATTATATCTAAATGTGTTCCTATAAAGTATATGTTTATATTTTAGTTCCTTTCTACTGTATATTACAGGATATCATGCTATACATAATCTTTTGGGACTTTTATTTTTCACTTTATATTATAGAGTACTAAGGTTTGTCCATACTGTTACTTATCACTGTAGCTTACTCATTTTCACTACTATGTAATATTCTATTGTGGTTATACTTCATTTCCCTTCCATCTTCTAAAATTTCACTGTTATTGTCTCTCTTCCTTTTCTCCTCTTCCTTGTGGATTTTTAAAAGAATTATTGACTCTAGCATCAGTGGGATTTTAGGAAGGAACAAAATTAGAAGTGTGTATTAAATCCACCATTTTTACTTGGGTTACCTAAGTGATCATCAAAAGTAATTTTGTCTATATGAGATGTTTCTACCTTACTAACTTTTAGAGCCTTCACCCTGCATAATGTGTGACTCCATTGCACATACTCTAAACTTCAATTATTAACATTAATAGGTGACACCTAATCATAGAAAGCCAGCAAGGATCTCTGTGGTCATTCAGTCTAACTTTCTATCTGCTTAATGCATGTTCCTAATCAGGAAGCCACAGATAGTACTCTTTGACCCCAGAGTACTTTTCAGTAATAACTCAGAAAAATGTTGATATTTCTTTAACTTTTGTAACCTTACTACAACTAAATGTGGGGTTTCCATTAGACTGTTTAAATACTGAAAATCACCTAAGAACCCTCTTTGTTGCCTTTGGGGAAATCTAGGGGCCTCAGGGCCCAGGTTAAGGCTGCAGTTTTGAGCACCATACAATAAGACAGAAGTTTAAGGTGCACCTGCATGGCTCAGTCATTAAGTGTCTGCTTTTGGCTCAGGTCATGATTCCAGAGTTCTGGAATCAAGCCCCACATTGGGCTCCCTGCTCGGCTGGGACCTTGCTTCTCTCTCTCCCTCTGCCCCCTCTTGTCTTCCCTCTCTCCCTGTGTCTCTCTCTGTCAAATAAATAAATAAAATCTTTTTTTTAAAAAAAGGACAGAAGTTTAAACTTTTTTTCTTATCTTTTTTCCATTGTAGGGATGTCATCAAGTGGTTGGTCAAAGTTGTAACTGAAGACGGATTAACTCAGCCCCCAAATGGGAATCAAACCTCTTCAGGAACAGGAATCTTGAAGGCCAGCAGTAGCCATCCTTCTCCCCAGCCCAACCTGACAAAGAACACCAATCAGCTGTAAGGGACAGGCACAAGTTGTCTTTCCCAGGGCTGTTGGGATTTATTGCTTTAGAGAACAGCAGCATTCCTTAAAGAAGTTTCCACAAAATTAACAAGCTCTTGTAACATAGGCTGATTCTTACTAAAAACTATCTTAGTTTGGATACAGGCTCAATTCTAATGCCAGAGTTAAACAAGCAGATGCTTTCCCTCTCAGATGAGTAGGACTTAACTAAATGAATGTAAGTTTACAAAGTTGAAGTGAAACAAAAAAGGTGAAACAAAAAAAAAAGAGGGGGAAGATTCCATTTCCTGATTCCAAGAGACAGTACCAGCTCACAGCTACTCGTCACTTCAGCTGACCACTGATGGAAAAGAAGGAGTCATGGATAGTGGGTATTCCAGCAGCCTCTAGTCCTCAAAGACCTTCATGTCTCTCCTCCAGTCCTGGGAGAATAGCAGTTTAACCTGCAGGTTCTAACAGATTATAACAGCAATGGCTCAGACCAGGGAAGGTCCCATCACCTTAGACCACACTGAAAAGAGATTCCTAGCATTTCTTTTGAGGTTGAGAGTGGTTTGGGCAGTTTTTGAGAGATGCCAGGATTGTAGGATCCAGACCTGTCCTTGCACAAGTAACCTACTATGCCATGTCAGTCATATTGTTAAAAGCCAGTCACACTTGGCACTTCAAATAAAGCATTTGTGCCTCAGTGCACAACACTATTTTATAATCTAGTTTCACCAAACTGCTTTTCATATAAGGTCTATGGGTTTTAACTAATTTAAGAAACAATCTCGTATGTAAAAGTAGAATGTTTAGAATAATAAAGCATCTTCTTGACAGAGTGGGGGAGGCCCTAAAGTTGGGTTATCCTAGAACTCCAGTATACAGACCCAAGAGAGAGACAGACACTGTTCCTTCAATGGGAGAAAAATCTTTATTATAATTATTTTATTATAATCTAAATTAATATTTTATTTATTGTAAGTAAATATTACTAGAAATAAAAATAAGTCCCTCTAAAAGTCAATTTATCATGATGTTAACAACAATAGGCACTACCATTTACTATTAATGAGTGCATATCTGCCAATATCTCACATAGCACTCACAACTTTATGAAGTAGGTGGCATTATTCTCCCTTTTTTAGAGAGGAGAAGACTTGGGCTCAGAGCAGTTTAGTAATTTGTCAAAAGTTGACCAGCTTGTCATTGCAGAGCCAGAATCTGATGCCAAAGCCCCCGGGCTACCTATTGTTTTACTGACTGCAGATTTTCTGAAAACAGAGCCCTTTCTTCTGTCACAGATAATAATGCATGTTTAAAAAGGCTGGCTTCAGGCCAGGCCCACCTTTCTGAGGGGGAGCCTAGATTCTTTCTGCCACATCAGTCTGGCTTCCTCCCACATTTAGGTCTGATGGGAGAGAGGGTCACAGTCCACCACTTGAAGCTCTGAGAGTGAACTTAGTAAAAGATAATTGTAAAGGAACCAGTGACAGGAAAACCATATGATAAATATGTATTTTCTTCTGTATCAAAGAAATTTGAATAACTAATAGTCATTCTGGGCCTGTTTTTTCATCTGGAAAATAGAGAAGTTATAGATTAGATGATCCTTAAAGTTCTCTAGGTCCTTAAGATCAGATGTTTCTGTTTTTGAATTTAAAAATAGCTTGCTTTTCCAGCTCAACTACAGGTTCTGAGAGGTTCAGATAGTATGATCTGGCCAGAGGGATTCAGGTAGATGAAACTGCTAAATAAAAGCACGCTGATGGCTTGAGCAGTTCTCTGTGACCTAGTGTGTGCTTCACAAGATCATTTAGTACATGGGTGGGGACCTCCCAGCTGGCCGGGTGGCTCCTGCCAGATTCTCCCACTCACTTGTGTTCTGTGTTCTGGACACAGGATTGTGTGTCAGCTGCAGAGGATGCTGTCCATAGCCGTAGAGGTGGACAGGACCCCCACGTGCAGCTCCAATAAAATTGCCGAGATGATGTTTGGGTTTGTGCTGGACATTCCTGAAAGAAGTCAGAGGTAAGTCTTAGTTTTGTTTCTGTTTTATGTTCTGGGAACAGAAATTCTTTTTTTCTCTTTTTTTTTTTTTAAGATTAACTTACTTATTTTAGAGAGAGAGTGAGCAGGGTGGTGGGTAGGGGCAGAGGGAGAGGGAGTTTCAGACTCCATGCTAAGTGCAGAGCCCAGCTGGAGGCTTGATTCCATGACCCCGAGATCACAACCTAAGCTGAAACCAAGAGTTGGATGACCAACCAACTGCACCACCCAGGTTCCCCTGGCAACAGAATTTCAAAAGAAAATTCCAAACGGTAGTTAAATTGGGAGGAAAAAAAAAAAAAAAGAGGTGGAGAGATAGTTTCTGTCTCTAAGTTTTTGAAAAAAAGAGGTTCTCAACAAATTATTTGCAACCAAGGCATAATTTCTTGAAACAGGCAGAATACCATAACTGGAGCCTACCGTTTCTTACGTTATTCATTTGGCTAAAAACTTTATCATCCCACAAATTTCATCTATTCCCTGATCCACAACTATAGAGCTGAAGGGTCCGTGGACAAAAGGACAAGACCGATACAAAGTGAAAGTAAAGCAAAGCTTTATTTCGCACCAAGTATCGAGAATCAAACTGATGGGCCAGGGCCGACTCTTACAAAGAGGCGACCCCTCCCTGCCTTACCGACTAACTTTTAAAGGGCAAGGGCCATGTGGTTGAGCCTGGCCACACACAGGTGGCCAATGAGATTGCAACACACAGAGAAAGCTGCATAGTCATGTTAGGTCACACACAGGTGGCCAGTTGAATTACAGTTTACCCTATAGTAGCTATTTGAACTAGCCCATCACTCTGGTCAGAATTGGTGCCTTGGTTTGGTGCCCAAAAGTCAGGGTCCACATTCTTTGGTAGTTAGGGAGATAGTATGTACGCTTTACTGAATGGATGCCTCCATCTGGCCTGACTCGTCCTTGCATCTGGGCTCTGTTATCTCCGCCTGGCCTGACACATCCTGGTACCTGGGCTCTGTTATCAGGGACTGGTCGGCCATATTTTACTGGTTTCCCAGACCTGTTTCTAAGTAAGTTCCTCGGGGCGGTGGGGGGGGGGGGGGGGGGTGTCGATCTAAGTTCACTGCATAAACAACAAAATAGCTGTTTTACCAAGGTGGGGCTGCTCCTGCTAAGTAGGCCCTTAAAAGAGCCTGATATAAATGTTCATTAAAGTCTTGATGGGTGAATGAAATAGGCATGTCCCATATTAGGGGAAGAAGTGGTGAGCCAAGAATGAAAGCAGATGGAGCTTAAGGAGAAGGAACCCAGTTTCTCTATGCATGAGTTAGTAAAATATTCCCTTAGGAGATAAAGAAACAGAGTTCTTGGCTGGGACCAGTGATTCCTCCTTTTAACCAGTAATTTTAGAATCTAGAGAGAAAAAAAAAATGAATATGAATTCATGAATAGTTGCTAGCACAGGAAATAACTATAAGAAAGCCACTATACGATAGTGACCCTCGGGAAAGTTAATGCCATCAGCTCTGTGTTAGACTTCTCATGCCCATGCCCTAAACTCCCAGTTGGCAGCCAAGACTATTATATAGTTCAGGTTCCTCTAGTAGAAGAAAATGTGAAATTACATAGTAGTGTAATAGAGATCTAATGAAAATACCCCCACTAAGATTAAGAAAAACATTTATTGGGTCCCTGTAGTGCAGCTGTCATTGTCACATTAACTCTCATATTTTCATGAAACTATGATGTCATTCCTATTGAAAAAATGAGAAAAATACTCAAAATTGTGAAATAATTAATCCAAGTTTGCACAGCTAATTAGATTCATAATCCAAATTTAAAGCCAGGACTTCTTAATCCTAAATTCAGTATTCAAAGGAAGCAATATGCTATAGCGGTCAGACCAAAAGAAGTGTACATAAATGTCATGCTTGGGGACACCTGGGTGACTCAGTTGATTAAGCGGCTGCCTTCGGCTCAGGTCATGATCCCGGCATCCTGGGATCGAGTCCCACATCAGGCTCCTTGCTCAGCAGTGAGCCTGCTTCTCCCTCTGCCTTTGCCTGCCACTCTGTCTGCCTGTGTTCGCTCCTGCACTCTCTCTATCTGACAAATAAATAAATAAAATAAAAATAAAAAATAAAAAAATAAATGTCATGCTTGCTCTGTCACTTTTCATGAATATTTCATTTGGGTCCAGATACCATACCATTCATTCAAGCCCAGATTCTTATGAAAGATGAGAAATCTAAGGAATGGGTAACTATAAACACATTTAGACTTAACATTGACAAAAATAACTTAAATAAAGCCTGGCCCTATTTTAAAACTCAGAGAGGGCAAATTGGCAGGCACCCAAATTATACTAGAATATACTTTATATACCCTTTGCCTTGGTTTATTTAAATTTTTTTTAAGTTTAGGTAAATTTACATACCATTAAATCATATAACTAATTTACATAAGTATTCCATGGATTTTGACAAATGCATAACCCATGTGACCTGTCATTTTCCAGTGGCTTATTGATAGTACATGGAAACCCTGAAGCCTTGCCAAATTCACTTATTATATCTACTAGGAGTTTTTTTGGGATTTTCTACATATACAATCATATTGTCTGCAAATAAAAACAGTTTAACATCTTCCTTTCCAATCTATATGCCTTTTGCTTTTTTTTCCTGCCTTATTATATGGACAAGTAATCCAATAGAATGTTGAAGAAGTGGTAAGAGCAGACATCATTGCCTTATTCCTGCTCTTAGGTGGGGAAACATTCAGTCTTTGACCAGTAAGTATAATGTTAGCTGTTGATGTTTCATAGGGGTCCTCTGTCAGATTGAGGAAGCTTCCTTCTGTTTCTAGTTTATTGAGTGGAGTGTTTTTATGAAGAATAGGTATTGAAATTTGTGTAATACAATATTTTCTGCACCTATTGAGATAATCATAATTTTTCTCCTTTATTCCATTGATGTGATTAATTACATTGATTAATTTCCTAATGTTAAACCAACCTCCCATTCCTGGAATAAAAAAATTATACTTTATTATGATATGTTACCCTTTTTGTGTATTGACAAATTCCAGTTACTAGTAGTTTGTTAAGAACTTTTGCATCTTTGTTTATAGAGATATTGATCTATAATTTCCTTTTCTTATAATGCTCAACTTCATCCATATTTAAAGAAATATAAATTAAAACTACAGTGAGATGTCATTTCTCACCTATCCAAATAGTAAGAATTTTGAAGTACAATAAATACATTCCATCAGAGAAGTTTTTTGTTTTTTGTTTTTTGTTTTTAAAGATTTTACTTATTTATTTGACAGACAGAGATCACAAGTAGACAGAGAGGCAGGCAGAGAGAGAGGGAAGCAGGCTCGCCGCAGAGCAGAGAGCCTGACGTGGGGCTCGATCCCAGGACCCTAGGATCATGACCTGAGCCAAAGGCAGAGGCTTTAACCCACTGAGCCACCCAGGTGCCCCCATCAGAGAGGTTTTAAGAAAGCAGATAAACATTGCTGATAGGAATGCAAAATGGTACAAACCTATCAGGAAAATTAAATGTGCATTTACCTCTTGACCCAGCAATCTCATTTCTAGGAATTTGCCCTGAAGACACTCTTCTAACAGTGTGAGAATACAATATGTAGGATAGTCACTACAGCATTATTTGTAATTGTAAAATATTAGAAACTACCCAAATGCCCATCCATAGGGCAGTGGTTGAGTATCTATAGTACATCTGCACAATGGAGTATTACGCAGCTGTAAAAAAAAATTTTTTTAAATAGGAGCAAAATTTCTGAGCTGATTTCCAAAACATATTGTTAAGTCAAAAAAGCAAAATATAAAAGAGTATGCATAGTCAATACAAGTATCTTTTTGTATGAAAGGAGAATTTAAACATGTACATAATTATGATCAGATGTCAAAAAAGAAACAAAGTTAAGATAAATAGCAGACTAATCAAATTGCCTACATACAAAGGGTACATGGGAATGGGCCGAAGTGGTGATGGTGCTAATGGTGGCGTAATACTTCCAAGTGTACTTCTTTGTATAATTATAACTTTTAGAATTTGGGAACCATATTAGTGTTTATAGTCTCAAAAAAGGAAAATAAATCAACGAGGGAGTTGAAAGATCTATCAAGGGAGGGCCTAACATGGACTACAGATGCAAATTAACCTGTGTTTTAATAAATAACATAACTAGGGTAAAGGAAGGGGTGTGAGGGAGAACAAGCCCAAGTAACTTTTTTTTCAGTTTTTATTTTTAAATAATTATGGATTCACAGGAAGCTGCAAAAACTAATACAGGGAAATCCTATGTACCTTCACCCTGTTTTCTCCCAGTGATTCCATCGTACATTACTATGGTACAGTATCACCAACAGGAAATTAACATTGGTAGAATCCATAGAACATATACCAATTCACCCATTTTATATGCACTCATCTGTGTGCAGTGTGATCGCACGTGTAGATTCATGTAACTACCAGCACAATCCAGATATACAGAACTGTTCCATCACCACAGGGAACCCTTTCCTTTTATGGCCACACCATCCATCTTCCCCAATCCCTGGCAACAACTAACCTGTCCAAGTAAGTTAAAACACAATATTTGGACTAAGTATTCTCAGGCTAAAGAGAAAATGAACTGTAAATAAATATAGAACTCTAGTCAGTGGATTCTTTTTCACAGAGGTATGAGTTAACAATTCAAAAACTACCTTATGTGTATTCTAGGATTAAACAAATAAATGTATTATGGATAATGAGACCAGGTTTCTCACTGTCAGAGAAGAGAGTTACACATATGAAAGGGGGGAAGGATAGAAGGAACCCTGTGGTGCTGGATTGGAATTGGAGGTATCAGTATGAACTTGTGGTTTCTAATAAATATAGGTAAATAAAGGAATTTATTTATTCATACATCTTGTTCCTACCACTACCCACTGAGAGAGTGTAGAAATAATTTTACCTTATAAGCTCACCTTGGTACCCAGAATTTGTTTCTAAATACCAATTTACACTAAAAGGAACC
>ML110035.1:0-34180 GCA_003697995.1 Taxidea taxus jeffersonii | reverse complement strand
GAGTTCCTTGAAGAAAAGGATATTTGCACAGGTGAGGTAGGGAAAAGTACAAGATGAACCTGGAACATCTCATGCTAAGAAAGTAAGGAAATGTTCAAAGAATGTTCAGAACATGTCAAGTTAAAGGGCTTCTGCTGACCAAATCTGGGATGGTTTGAGCATCAAAATAAATATTGACAATAAAAGACTATGAACTGTTAAATAAGAAACTACGGTTCTAATACAAGAAGGAAGGAAGAGAAGGGACGTTCTTCCTTACAGTTGAAAGCCAACTAATAAATGTAAGAAGAAATCATGAGTTCAGAAAAAATGCCATTTGATAAACATTGTGATAGTTCATTCAGGTATGAGTGGATATTAAAATGGTGCAAGTTTGTGGAGTACCAAGGTATTTACATAATCTCACAGCATATTGCCACAAGATACTCATTAATTATAATAGGAACGATAATAACTTTATAGTAAAGGCACTACCTTTGTCACCAAGCATTCAGAGTTAACACCAACAATGCGACAAGTTGGCATCATATGCCTTTTAATATGATGCACTGAGAAAAACAAAATATAATTCTTGCAGTACTTCTCCCCCAAAATGTATAACCTCAGTCTAATTGTGGAGCAATATCAGACAAATCCCAAATGAGAAATATTCTATGAAAACACTGAACTGCACTTTTTAAAAACGTCAATGTCTATGAAAGACAAAGTAAAGTTGAAGAACTGTCCCAGATCAAAGGACTTACAAAAGACAGACAACGTGTAATCTGCGATTTTCTTTTGCTATAAATAGCATGAGGACAACGAAAACAATCTGCTTAAAGTTTGTGGATAATAAAATAGTAGTGAATTGTAGTAAAGTTAATTTCCTGATTTTGATCATTGTATCTGGTTATCCAAGAGAATGTCCTTGTTTTTAGGAATTAAACACTGAAGTATTTAGGGGTGAATGGGCATCATGTCTACAACTTACTCTCAGGCAGTTCAGAGAAAACAGTTGAAAGACAAAGAGAAGGATAGAGAAGATGTGATAAGCATTTGGTGAAAAGTATGAAGGGGCAGAGGGAGAAGCAGGCTTCCCACTGAGCAAGGAAGCTGATGTGGGACTCTATCCCAAGATCCTGGAATCGTGACCTGAACCAAAGGCAGACGCTTACCTAGCTGAGCCACCCTGGCATCCCTCTTTATTTATTTTAAAGATGTTCCATCTTCTCCTGGCTTGCTGACGAGAAGTTACTAGAATATCTTGCTATTGTTTCCCCATATGTCATGTGTCTTTTTTTCTCTGGCTGCTCTATTTTTGATTTTCAGCAATTTGATTATGATACCTACATATAGTTTTCTTTACATTTATTCTGCTTGGGGTTTCTTGAGTTTCTTAAATCTGTGACTTGATATTTTTCACCAAATTGTGAAACATTTTGGCCATAGTTTTTTTGCCCCAAACTCTTACCTTATTCCAGGGATTCGAGTATATGTATGTTGGGTTGCTTGACACTGTTCCACAGATCACTAAGGTTTTGATGTTTTCTATTGTTGTTTTGCTTTGTTTTGTCTTGATTTTTTTTTTTTTAAAGATTTTATTTATTTATTTGACAGACACAGATTACAAGTAGGCAGAGAGGCAGGGAGAGGGGAGGAAGCAGGCTCCCTGCTGAGAAGAGAGCCCAATGCAGGGCTTGATCCCAGAACCCTGGGATCATGACCTGAGCCTAAGGCAAAGGCTTTTAACCCACTGAGCCACCCAGGTGCCCCTTGTCTTGATTTTTTACCTCTATTTGAGTTTGAATGGTCTTCAGAATTCCTGACCTTTTCTTTCACAGTGCCCAAAGTGCTGTTAAGCCTCTCCAGTGGTCTTTTTTTTTTTTTTTTCCGTTTCAGATACTGTATTTTTCAGATCTGGAGTTTCCAGTTGGTTCATTTTTATAGTTTCTGTTTCTTTCTGCTGGTAGTCCCTACCAGCACTCTAGTCACTCATTATATACGTCTTGGTCTGTTGGTTGGTTGGTTAATCTTGAACATATTTATAATAGCTGTTCTAAAGGCCTTGTCTACTAATTCCAACATCTCTGGATATTGTTTGTTTGTTTGTTTCTCTGGACATTTTGCTCCTGGTTATGGGTCATATTTTCCTGCTTTTTCCCTTGGCTAATTTTTTTTTTCTGCCCATTTTTTTAAAGAGTGTTGAGTTTTATTCTGGCAGGCGATCAATTTGCTGGCAGATTAGTTTTCTCCTGTTGAGGCTTGTTTCTAGGATTTGTAAGGGTGCTTCTAAAGCAGCCCTTATTAAAGGGCTTGAGTCTTGAGGCCTAGTCCTTTGGGGGCCTCAACTGGAGGCCCCAGGTGTTCAGTGAGGTTTCTCCACTCTGGCTCATCGAAACCCCAGTGTCTCTCTGAACTGGAATATCTCCAGAATCTCCACTCGGCTCACAGCCCTCCAGTTGCTGTTCTCTCTCAGGCTTCTGAGCTTCCTCCTGCACATGTGCCAAGGGCCCCTTTACACACACTTCTCGAGCTCCTCCTCCTCTAACACAAATTCCAGCCTCAGCTGTCTTGACCATCAGTCTCTTTTTGCTCTGCCCATCAAGCCCACTGCTTTGTGTTTGGGACCCACACTTTCCTCTGCCTTAGAAAGTACCCCCCATAAGAAATCTGGGATAAATGTGGGGTTTGCCACTTTTGTTTCCCTTCTTTTAAGAACAACAGTACTTTGAAGCAGCTGGTCCAATGCCTGAAAATGATTATTACATGTATTTCTCCAGTTTTATAATTGCTTATGACAGGAGGGTAAATCCAATGCCAAGTATTCTGTGAGTCTGGATGTTGGCCTTCCTCTATATCTTGTTTTTGAAATTAAAATTTGAATTGCTATATACTTTGTAACTCCATTTCCTACTATGGCCAATGCACTAAAATTACCTTTCTGTCCTTTGTATATCTCTGAGTTTGCCACCTGTGGATTATAAAACTAAAACAAACACAGGCACTGGAAATAAAATTAGAAGAGAAAATACAGTTTGAAAGAAAAGGTTATTGAATAGAAAAACTGTCCTGTGAGAGAAATAGGCCAAATACAGAAGAAATTTGACTTTTTAAAAAAGATTTTATTTATTCATTTGATAGACAGAGATCACAAGGAGGCAGAGAAGTAGGCAGAGAGAGAGGAGGAAGCAGGCTCCCCCCTGAGCAGAGAGCCTGCCTTGGGGCCTGATCCCAGGACCCTGGGATCATGACCTGAGCTGAAGGCAGAGGCTTTAACCCACTGAGCCACCCAGGTGCCCTGAAATTTGACTTTTTTTTTAAGATTTCATTTATTTATTTGAGAGAGAGCAAGAGCACACAAGTAGGGGGAGAGGTAGAGGGAGAGAATCTCGAGCAGACTCCTCACTGAGCATGGAGCCAATGTGGGCCTCGATCCCATAACCCACGAGATCATGACCTGAGCCAAAACCAAGAGCTGGATGCTTAACTGACTAAGCTACCCACGTGCCCCTAGAAATTGAAATTCAAAAAGAATTTGAGGAATATCTTGCAAATCTCAGTCTAGGTCTTGATCTTGAGGTTGTGAGTTCAAGCCCTGTGTTGGGCTCCACACTGGGCATGGAGCCTACTTAAAAAAGAAGAAGAAAATTTGTCAGAGAAAGTATACAGTGATTTTTGCATCATTAAAGAAATAAAATGGATTTTCACAAAACTTTTGAATAGTAAGAGGGAAAGGTTAAAAATACTCATTTTGCTTTATAAACTTTGCTTTTCTACAAATAATATATGTGCTTGGTGCAAAGGGAAAGGGAGAAAAGAGAAATGAATAGATACTTTATGATTTATCGCTTTTGTAAATGGCAGTGGCACAAAGAACCCCTTATTTTTCCAGATGTTACAAAACTACAAAGGGACAAGATGTTATAGGAGAAAAACCTCTTGGATCAGGGCTAGCTCTGTTCCTCATCGCTGCACCTCCTTATGTGCTCACAACTTGTCTACTCCTGGAACTGCTATGACCAGCAGACCTGACAAGGACTGACTGACCTTTAAGCTAACACCTTCGGGCAGTCCAGAGATGCACCTTGTGCATCTGAGATTTCTAACATTCCTTTGGAAGCTGACATTGCTTTTAGAACAATGAGCTTGAGGGCCACCTGGGTGGCTCAGTCAGTTAGGCAACTGACTCTTTTTTTTTTTTAAGATTTTATTTATTTATTTGACAGAGATCACAAGTAGGCAGAGAGGCAGGCAGAGAGAGTGAGAGGGAAGCAGGCTCCCCACCGAGCAGAGAGCCCGATGTGGAACTCAATCCCAGGACCCTGAGATCACGACCCGAGCGGAAGGCAGAGGCTTTACCCACTAAGCCACCCAGGCGCCCCAGCAACTGATTCTTTTTTTTTAAAGATTTTATTTATTTGACAGATAGAAATCACAAGTAGGCAGAAAGGCAGGCAGAGAGAGAGGAGAAAGCAGGCTGCCTGCTGAGCAGAGAGCCCGATGTGGGCCTCGATCCCAGGACCCTGAGATCATGACCTGAGCCAAAGGCAGAGGCTTTAACCCACTGAGCCACCAAGGTGCCCTGGCAACTGACTCTTGATCTCAGCTCAGGTGTTGATCTTGGGGTCGGGGGTTCAAGCTCCATGCCAGACATGGAGCCTACTTTAAGAAAAAAATAACTGGGACGCCTGGGTGGCTCAGTTGGTTAAGCGGCTGCCTTCAGCTCAGGTCATGATCCCAGCGTCCTGGGATCGAGTCCCGCATTGGGCTCCTTGCTCGGCAGGGAGCCTGCTTCTCCCTCTGCCTCTGCCTGCCACTCTGTCTGCCTGTGCTCGCTCTCTCTCTCTCAAATAAATAAATAAACAAAAGAAAAGAAAAAAAAATAACCAAAAGACCTAGAACAAAGCTTGATTAACCTTCCTGAAGCACAGCTGCAGTTTTGTAGCTCTTCCTCTCTGAGGTTCAGAATATACTGAATATACTTCAGCCCACCACTTGCTGGTCAAGTCCTGCACCGGGTAAAGTGACAAAGTCAAGGGCAAGAGTCCCTCTGGGACTCTCAAGTCCTAGACTTGACATTTAAGAAGGTACAATACCCACAGCTCTGTATTTTTTTACTTATTTCTTTTTGTTCAGGTTTTTACCCTCTGGTGGAATGCCTCCTGCCTTGAGCCTTTTCTCCTTCTCCTAGACCACCATCCCATGCCTCTTCCTCCATTAGAAGGCCCCTTCTAGTCCCCTGACCAAATGTACTCTCTCTCATGCATATCTCTGGAGCACCACAGGCAGCCCACGTGCCCAGGCCTGCACTTTATTTCAGTTCCCCCTGCATACCTTTTGCCTCTGGTCAACAGTCAGCTTTTTAAGAGAAATGCCTTCTTTTACTTATCTTCATATTCTTTGCTGTGCCAAACAGTGTCTGGCACATTTGTGGACATTTAGAAATATTTATTCCCAGTATTAATTCTCTGCTAAAATGAAGTTAATCTTTTTAATGTATCCTAAACTGTTCTTTTCCAAATATCAGGGACCTTTCCCTCCTTCTGGCAGTTGTTAATTCATGAACAAACCCACCTCTGCCCTGTTCACAAGCTTTGCGAATTTGTAGGTCTCTGTCATATTCCTTCTTAGCGGTCTGGTTTAGGGCAAAGGTTAGAGCTTTCAGAGGGAACCATGGTGTGTATTCCTTGAAGTGACAGCAGTGATGGTTAACCCTCTTTCTCTTCCCCACTCAGGGAGATGTTCTTTACTACCATGGAAAGCCACCTTCTGCGCTGCAAAGTGTTAGAAATCATATTCCTCCACAGCTGCGAGACGCCCACCCGCCTGCCCTTGTCTCTGGCCCAGGCCCTCTACTTTCTGAACAATTCCACATCACTGCTCAAGTGTCAGGTACGAGCTTCCCTGCCTCTGGCAGGCCTAGAACACCTTCCCCCTCACCCCTGAGCATGTAACTGAAGAAGGCACCCCCTAGCAACTGCTTTTGCTTCTCTGCAGTCGGATAAAACCCAGTGGCAGACGTGGGACGAGCTGGTTGAGCACCTGCAGTTCCTGTTGTCCAGCTATCAGCACGTGTTAAGAGGTAAGCAGCCAAGATTGTATGGGAGTCTCACAGTGGCCACTGTCATGAATTGAAGTTACGTGGGGGATTCTGATTTGTTAGTCTAAGGGAACCATGGTTCCTTGGTTATAACTATAGGGAGCAAGGAATGACATCTTTGGAATCATTGCTATAAAACAGAAGAAATGACGTATTTTTGTCGCGGCAGATAATACAGTGGTCCTTGCAGTGATTAGGTTGTACCGGCAAGCAGCAGTCATCATTACCAGAAGTACTTTGTAATGACCTGGTTAGACCTGGCATCTTACCCTGGCCTGTCACTGCGAAGTCTTTGTTGGGTCATTTTGCTCAGTGACTGTGGACATTATAAACACCAATCAGTAGGATACAAACCCAGAGCCAATCAGTGGGAAGGAAAAAGCATACACCTCACGGAAGTTGTAAGACGCTCTACAGACTGTGAAAGTGGCTTTGCTCCAGTCCCAGGTGGAGCCAGTGATCAAGGAGGATCCAGGAGGGTTAGACTAAGTAAGGCTCAGGAAGTGCATATTGACCAGGGTAATAATGGAATAGCTGCTTCAAATGAGAATGATTTCTTTAGCCAAAGATTAATAAGACCCTTGTTCCCAATTACTGATTGGAACTGGAATTATTAATTCCAAAAGGAAAAATAGTAACTTTTTTTTTTTTACAGATTTATTTATTTATTTGGAAGCACACATGAGCAGGGGGAGGGAGAAAGAGAATCTCCAGGAGACTCCCCACTAATCATGGAGCCTAAAGTGGGGCTCGATCCTGTGAGTCAGGGCTGAAACCACGTCAGGTACTTAACCAACTGAGCCACCCAGGTGCCCCAAAAGATAGTAACTTTTTAGGGGAGAAAACACATTCCTCTCAATGTGATGTCCTGAGAAGGACACGTCATCACTTAAGTAGTGTTCTTGCCAAAAATGCCATGCCTTGCTTGCCAAGGTCGTGCCATGACCTGAATCTAATCACAAAGAAGCATCAGACAAATTCACACAGGTGACACCTTTTACAAAATAATTGGTTTGTGCTTTTCAAAAGTGCCAGTGTCTTTAAAACAAAGCAGACCAAGAAACTGTTCCAAATTAGAAAGAAACTAATGCTCAATAATACTAAATGCAAAACATGATCCTGGATGGGCTCCTGAACCAGGGAAAAGAAGCTATGAAGTATGTTATTGGGATGACTGATGAAATTTAAATAGATTAAATAATATTATACTAATACAAATTTCCTATTCTTGATAACAAACCTGGCTATGAAAATAATTGTCCTCAGTCTTAGGAAATCCAGAGTGAAGTACTGAGGTGTAGAAGGGCACAATGTTCAACTTCTTCTCAAACAGTGAGGAGGGACAGTAGGTATTTATATGTAATGATATGTAAATATATACATTTCTATATAATCCACATTTTATATTTACTTGCCATCATCATGTTGAGGCTGATTTTAGTTCAGTAATGGCACTGGGGAAGGGACAATGGCCCTTATACCCTTTTGGGCCTAGAACTGAGGAAGCTGTTGTAGAGAAATAAAATACAGCACTGAATTTAAGACAGAAGGTCTGGGTTTGAATCCCAACTCCACCACTTACCCCTCTAGCTTTATGTCTCTAAACCTCATTTTCTTCTGTGGAGTGGGGATGGTAATATGGAACTTTTCAAGACTGATTGTTAATAGATGTGAGAAAAAATAGTGAGCCTCAGTCAGTGTTAGTGAAATCTCAGACTGCCTATTTGCCCAGCCTGGAGTAAGCTACGAGATCTTTACATTTCAGGCTCTTGTAACTAAAACTTAAAAGTGCATTTTCAAGGCCATGACATTTGTGGTTGTGTTGTTTGTGCATTTTTTAGCACCCTCAAAGAAAGGTACCCGTCCTTCTCAGAACAAAGCCCCAGAGACAAATTCCATGTTGTACTTAACCTCATCAAGGTTTACATAATTGTTCTTTTGGAAATCAAGCAGAAAGTTTAATATTAAAGCAGCCTGGTTTCATTGAAAGTTCATCTTTAACACTCCTTGTTTACTTCTCTTTTGCTTCCCAGGGAATACAGCTGGTCCTTGGGCAATAGTCACTTAACATGGACATGGGATCCACTTTCATTCCAGAATATTTTTATGCTTCTAACAAGGGAGAGGAAAGCCTTAGACCAGTGTACATTGACCAAGAATAAATGGGGTGTGTTCCAATGCTATTTTAGCCCTAATATCCTCTCCACTTTCTTTGGAGACCAAAAGTTAAGAAGGAGAAAAAATATTTAGAATCAATAGTTTGGAAACAGTGTCCTCCAAAGAAGACAGCTAAATGGTACCCTGAAATCATCAGTATTCCTACAGTAGGCTTTTTATTGCGAGGGCTCCTTAGTCATCCCTGCCCTCTGCAAGTGGTCTAAGGACATTGTTGAAGGCATTTTGGGTCATCCTGAGTTGTCCAGCTCCACAGGAAGGAGAAGAAGGGAAGAGGTTGGGCAGCCCAAGCTTGTCCTTTGTTTAGGGGACCAGCGCAGCATGGGGTAGGAGAAGAAGAAAGGCTAGGGAAATTCATACACCCTGGCGTATGTAATTCAGTAACCTGGCGAAGGTATCATCCCCTTTTCATAGATGGGGAAACAAAGGCCAAGAGAAAAGTATGTGCAGAGCCAGGATTCAAACCTAGGTCTATTGCCAAAGTCTGTGAGCAATGAAAACACACTGGAAAGAATTATTGTTCTATGAAGTCACTGGATGAGATTAGAAGGTGAGAGTCTAAGGAATTTCCAACTCCCTGTTTTCTAAACTCTCTGTACATGGTTAAACTACTTTTGCGTGGGAGAAAAGTATATCCTGAAGCCCCATACTTTGTAAATATTTCCAAAGAAGGCAGAGCAGGCCCGTGGAGGCATAGATGCTGGGCTGCCAGGTAAGCTCACATTCTCTGGCTGAGAGTAGCAGTCCCTCCGCACCTCAGTTCCACAGCCGTGCAGCTCAAGTGTGAGCCTCAGCAAAATTGCAAATTGCTTTATGCCATGAGTTTTCCTGGTATTTGTGAATTATTAATGCCTCTTATTTTGAAACTATGAATGCTAGGAATTTTAACATCCAGTTTTTAAAGGAAGAAAAACATCTGCTTTTCCTGAATTCCACTTGGCTAGACAACTTAGGCAGGATGGCCTACAGAAGTCAGACCTCAGTTCACTTTGAGGAGAGACACACACAGCCTTTCTACAAGGAGCCCTATCCAGAGAGGAGAAAAAAGCAGTTGCAGGCAAGATCAGGTCAAATCATGTATTCATCCAGCAACAAATACTTACAAAATGCCTTCTGGGTGCCTGGCTCATTGGGAAAACTTCAGTGAATAAGACCAACATGGCCCCTGCCCTCACAGAGCTTACTGTGAAGAGATTGACCCTAAACAAATAATCACATAAATAACATATAATCACAATTAAAATAAATGCTCTGAAGGAAAGGAGAAGTGCACAAAATAGGAGCACCTAATCTATTTTCGGAGGGACCCACAAAGGCCTCCCTGAAGAAGTGATACTTCAGCTGAGCTAAGAAGTGCTGGTGGGGCGCTTGGGTGGCTCAGTTGGTTAAGCACCTGCCTTCAGCTCAGGTCATGATCTCGGGGTCCCAGGATGGAGCTCCACATGGACTTCCTGCTCAGCAGGGCATCTGCTTCTCCTTCTGCCTCTGCCCCTCCCTCACCCCCTCCATCCCCACTCACGCTCTCTCTCTCAAATAAATAAATAAAATCTCTAAAACAAACAAACATGGGCAACTGGGTGGCTCAGTGGGTTAAAGCCTCTGCCTTCAGCTCAGGTCGTGATCCCAGGGTCCTGGGATGGAGCCCCACGTCGGGCTCTCTGCTGCGTGGGGAGCCTGCTTCCCCCTCTCTCTCTGCCTGCCTCTCTGCCTACTTGTGATCTCTGTTTGTCAAATAAATAAAATAAATTAAAAACAAAAAAACAGAACTGGTGTTAGCCAGACACATAGGGCAGAGTTTTCCAAAAAAATTAAAAATGGCATGTCCAAGGGCCCTGAGGCAAGAAGTTATTTAATTAGTCTAAGGAACATAGAGCAAGCTAGTAAGATTGGAATGTAGAGAGCAAGGGGAGAATAGCACGATGAAACTAGAATAGTAGGGCCTTCTGGGCCATGTTAAAAAATGCCAACTCAGGGGCGCCTGGGTGGCTCAGTGGGTTAAGCCTCTGCCTTCAGCTCAGGTCATGATCTCGGGGTCCTGGGATGGAGCCCCGCGTCGGGCTCTCTGCTGGGTGGGGAGCCTGCTTCCCCCATCTCTCTGCCTGCCTCTCTGCCTAGTTGTGATCTCTCTCTGTCAAATAAATTAATAAAAAATAAAAATGCCAACTCAATTCCAAGAGTGAAGAGAAGCCATCAAAGTGGTTTTGCATAAGGTTGCTCTGCCCTCAGGCCAAATGGTGTGGAAGACCAGAGATGGGGGGGGTGGGGGGAGGTGGATCATGTTGGTGAGGGTGTGGGTTGTGTGCAGCAGGGAAGGCAGTGGATGGGACAGAAGCACTTTGAAGATCAGTTTCTCAGGCCTTGAGTGACTGAGTCTGAAATGTGGCTCCAAGGTTCTGCCATTGCTGACAGGGACATAAATGGAGAAGGATCTACAGAGAAGATAAGCGAAGATAAAGAAGATACTATCTATAGAGAAGTGGGGTGTGGCTGCTGTGTTGGAGATTCCTATAGTGATGATGATGATGATGATAAAATAATAATAGTTACCCCTAGGGGGTGCCTGGGTGGCTCAGTCAGGTGAACTTCTACCTTTCTGCCCAGGTCCTGAGCGCAGAGCTGTGAGCTCAAGCACCACGCTGGGCTCTGCACTCAGCATAGAGTCTGCTTGAGAGTCTCTCTCTTCCTCTCCCTCTGCCTCTCTCCCTCTTCCCCTGCTATAAATAAATAAATAAATAGCCCAATTTAAAAATGGTAATGTTAGTTACCCCTGGTAACCTGATCCAGGAACCTAACAGTAATACTATGAGTCAGAACATCTTACATAAGGCATTGTGCTAAGCCCTTTACATAAATCACCTCACACAGTATTACCAATAGCTTCTGATGTTAAGACCTCCCATGCCGGGGCGCCTGGGTGGCTCAGTGGGTTAAAGCCTCTGCCTTCGGCTCAGGTCATGATCCCAGGGTCCTGGGATCGAGCCCCGCATCGGTCTCTCTGCTCCCGGGGAGCCTGCTTCCTCCTCTCTCTCTCTGCCTCCCTCTCTGCCTACTTGTGATCTCTGTCTGTCAAATAAATAAATAAAATTTAAAAAAAAAAGACCTCCCATGCCTACTGAAGCATTAAACCCAAGGCCTTGCCAACTGGAGCAGAATGGCTGAAGTCCACTTTCCCTTCTTCCTCCCCTCCTTTTTTATTTATTATGGACTCGCACTTTTTAAAATTTAATGTGTATAATCCATATTTGTCATTATTTTTTATGATCATGTCCAAAACATAGCCAACAATGATCATGCTGGCTTCTTTATGCTTTTGACATGTTCCCCTCCGTGTGTGTGTGTGTGTGTGTGTGTGTGTGTGTGTGTGTGTTTGCTGTCCCCCACATTGTTTTTAAGCATTTTTACTTTCTTATAAAAGATGTTCCAGGTTCACCTTATAATTTCCTTTGTGTGGTCTAGAGTCACCCTTTCCTCCAAAAAAAATCTGGTTTCTCTTGGTAGGGAGTGAGGAAAAGCATTAAGAAATCAAGATCTGGGGGCGCCTGGGTGGCTCAGTGGGTTAATCCTCTGCCTTCGGCTCAGGTCATGATCTCAGGGTCCTGGGATCGAGCCCTGCATCAGGCTCTCTGCTCGGTGGGGAGCCTGCTTCCCTCTCTCTCTCTCTCTCTCTGCCTACTTGTGATCTCTCTCTCTCTGTCAAATAAATAAATATTTTTTTTTAAAAAAATCAAGATCTGGGTACTAAGTATGTTGATTAATACTGGGGTACCTGCTTCTAGGCCCTCTGACAACAGCTAGTAAATTACATGTTTTAAGAAATAGGTATTCATAACTCAACTTTCATAATTCATAACCTCAATTTCCACTCCCTCAGAATTCTTCCTGTCCTCCTATTCTGTAACTGAATCACTCTTCTCCCACAGCAAGAACCCCTATTTTGAACATGGTTATATTTATTTGGTCTCTCATACAACATACACATATTGTAGTAATTCTGTTTAAAAGAAACAATTTTGTGTATGTTTTATGATAGACCAATACTACAGTAAACTAAAAAGCTAATTCAATATTTCTTTGCAATTCGTTTCATACTTAGAATCAATCTCCCAGAAGATATTAAAAATTCACGTGGATCTTTTTCAAGTAGTTATATTAACTTGAAGTATAGTTACATTTTTTTTTAATCTAGGTTCATTGCTTAAGTCAACAAAGGGAGAAAACTAAGACAGTTCTAATTTGTACAATTTTAATGTGCAAAACTTGAGGACCAGAGAGAACCAAGAACAGAGGACCTTTTAGAAATTGAGTGACCACAGATACTCAAATGGCCTTTGACTTGTATTCCAGTAACCACCAGTTAAGTCGTTGCCTAGACCCTACCTATTAAAATTGGACTTCATCTTAAGTTGTAAAGGAATAAAAAGCAGTTCAGAAGATTCCACTGACGTTTTCCCCTCTTGCAGAGCACTTGCGGAGTTCAGTGATTGATCGGAAAGACTTAATCATCAAAAGGATTAAGCCCAAGCCCCAGCAAGGGGATGACATTACGGCGGTGGACGTGGAAAGGCAGATCGAGGCCTTCCGCGGCCGCCTGACCCAGATGCTGGGGGAGCCGCTGGCGCCCCAGCTCCAGGACAAGGTGCACTTGTTGAAGCTCCTGCTCTTCTATGCTGCCGACTTGAACCCTGATGCAGAGGCTCCTCCGAAGAACTGGAGCAGCCCCTGAGGTCCTTCGAAGCACTGAACACCAAGAATACCTCCTGAACTCTAGCTCCAGCTACCTGGAAGTTCTAGAAGTATCTGAAGTAGTTAAAAATCTTATAGGACCAAACCTGTCTTATTTATCTGTAGGTTATAACGACTTTCTAACTCTTTAGTAAATATCTTTTTTTGATATTCTATCCTAGCCCATTCTCAGATATGGCTTAAATATACAAGGTGTATATATTTTTTCATAAATTATTTATCTATACTTTTTTGAAACAGGTAATACTATATGCACTATATGTTTAACATTTCCATTCAATATGTGAAAAAAGAAGCCCTTTGCTGAACAAATTCTGGACATCAATGTATGTCATTTGAGATACGGACAACCTGTTTCAGAAGAGAAATAAAGACTCATTTCTCCCTGATGGAACACAAACATCCTGTATTAGAGCTGTTATATTGCCTATGAATTTGACTTTGTGGCCAGTCTCTTAAGATCTAATGTAATGGGGGTGGGGGGTAGAAACAAAAGGACTGAGTGTATTACAAATAATTTGATGTTAAAAGGATACAATAAAAAGGCAATGGTTTTTCAAAATACCAAGTTTACTGTGCTTAGGTTCTGTGGCTGTGAGTAGGCAGAATGTAAGAACAACTCTTAAAAAAAAAAAAAGCTATCCACATTTGAGAAAGCAGTTTAAGAAGTTTGTTTATTGTCAAAACAAATAAGAGATACGAGCATAACAGAAGACACAAATAAATTATTCTGATCATTTTAGACTCCAGGGCTTCTCTATGGAAAGGTCAGCTCAGCTCCTTATGTAGTCATGAAAGTATCCAAAACAAAAAAAGTGGGAATTTAAGCCAATGACTGAACACATACATGGTGAGGAGAAATAAAGTGGCTTCCTTAGTTCCTTCCCTCAGTAACTTACATATTTATAAAAGTATGCAGCTCTTTATTGGGGGCAATGATTTCATACAGAAAAATTTTAAATTCTTGTACTTCCCAGAAAAAAAGAAAAAAAAGTTTTATGCCTGACCTGAACAAGAAAATCAAAATAGGGTGATGCTAGTTTCAGGTGAACCTCAAGACTACCATCTAAATGTAGGTGCCACCTTGTGCCTACTTGAAAAAAGTTTAACATCCATTTATCTATACCAAACCAGCAGACTAAATTTTCTCCCTTAGGAAGTTTTCAATCAAATTGGAGATAAATTACTTTCGTTTTAAAAGTGCAAAATAGGATATGCAAGACTAGTGTTTGTTCTGTGATACAGAAAAACAAAGCATCCCTCCAATAGCACTGGCCAGAAGTGCTCTTGTAAGAAGTGGCTACTTGGTATTTACAAGTAAGCTGGAAGGCTACCAAACACAAGAATGCTCCAGTTTCGGCCCAGGAAGCGGGGGGTGGGGGTGGTGTCCCTGCCAATCTGGCCACCAAACAGATCTCAGGTCCCCCAGCTAACAAGACTGGAGCACACAGAAGTGCATAGTCAAGAGGGTCAAAGTCTCAGCTAGTTCGGGCACAGCTCTACTCCATGACTAGGCCACGCACATGTTTACAGTGGTAAAGAAGTCAAGAAGACTCAGTTCCAGAACAACACAAACGTTACTTACCTAGTAAGCAATGATCAAAGTTCTTGTCTAAGGTAAATGATACAAAAATGAGTAATGAGGTCCCCCATACATCACTGCCAAGATTATTTAACTTTAAACCATACAACATGGCTTCTTCCACACAAGGATAAGCTTTGCACTAACATTTCTCAAAAACCAAATATATCTCCAGCTCTAGCCTTGGTTTAAGAGGTTTTAAAGGAAAAAACAAACAAACAAACAAAAACCTTTCCTATGTCAAAGCCAAGGTAAAAGGGGAGTTAGGTACAAGACACCCTCTATCCAGAGTCCCTGGAATACAAAGAGCTCTAGAAGCCAGTGGGTGTGAGCACATTTAAGTCACGGGGTTTGAGGTTATGGGTCCGTGGCGGTGGTTTCGTCCCTTCCATCACTGGGATGTCCATCTTGGGTGGCTTGAAGGTTGCTGGATCTTCGGCCATTCGGGTGGCCTGGACTCGGATCAGTTCCATTGGAGAAGGCTTCTGAGCTCCTCTGTAAGCCTGGGTGGCAAAGCCTCCTACAGAAGTAAACCAAAAAGCAAATTATTTCAAATTGGTAGGCAACTCCCCACAGACATGGTAAAATGCCATCCGCATGGGTGTTTTTGGAAGGAGCTGCCTTACCTGAATCAGACTTCTGGAGGGATCTTGGTCCAAAGAGGCTCCATTTATCTGCCAAGTTTTTGTCCTTGTCCCCACTTGCAGAATCCATGGTGCCAGGATTTGGGCCAGGTAAGGCTGTGGAAGGACCAGAAGTGAACCAGCCTCTGGAAGACAAAGAACAACGCATATCGTTATATCCTCTTCCTATGCCTCTAGAAGCGTCTCATGCTGAGACTGGGAACTCCACTCCCCCTGTTCCCCCCACAAAACCACAGGTTTATGCAGTGTATGCAGCACTAGCTTTTCTAGAAGCACCCTGCAACTTGGGAGGCTCATGAGAAGGGCTCACCTGGACTTCTGCTTAGGGGAAGAGTGGGGGCTGCTGCTTGGGGTGGACTGGGCTGAGGCCGGCTGCTTCTCTTCTCTCGTTATCTCTCCACTCTGTAGCTTTAGTTTCTGTCCAGATGGGTAAGAAGAGAAACTCTTTTAAAATGAAAGCAAATATAAAATAGCTCCTTTGGGTGTAAATAACTTGGTTCACACTTCAACTTCAGGCAAAAGGAACCACATTAGTACGTAATTTTGGATTCTAGAACAGATATTCCTTTGATTTTGCCATACTAGACAAAATTCCATCTTTAAGAAAATCTATTCATTCTACAACATATCTCAAACAGCTCTGTACTAAATATCACACTAGAGCTTTTACTTTTGGAGAAGTAATTTTTCCACACTTGCCCAATAAGTGGAAGAACCAGAATTCAAGGTAGAGACTTTGCAGGCCTGTTAAGTAGGACCTTGAGCTCTTAGGCTGCTTCTACCAGGTACAAGCACTGCCCTTCCCAGTGTCTCAAAGCCAAGAAGACTCAGACATGCTATTCCTCTCCAGCTAAATGCTTTCTCTGTGGCACCTGTCACCTTTTCTCCCTCTTCCCTCCCACAGCCAGTGACTCTGGGTTCCCTGGGCATTGTAAACATGCCTCTGACATACAGACCAGCTGTCTTCTAGGAAGAGAGAGACAAGTCGACCTCTCAGTTCTTCTAGATCAAGCCCCCCCCCCAACTGTCTCTGTGCTCCATGTCTAATAAGCCCAAGCTATATTTCAAAAAATGAAATGTCTAAATGTTCTCAAACATGCACCATATCAATTTACATGAGCTGGCATTTCAGCCATCCTCATGTTCTACTCATGTGGCCAAGATGCAGAAAATGAGCCAAAGTCAACTCTACCATTATACAGAGTGAACTGCTCAACTGAGGAATTCTGACTCACACCTCTCTTGGTAAGTTCTCAAAGACTGAGAGTGCCCTTCTCCAGAAGTTTCTGTCTTGTCTGAGAGATTGAGCTGGTCACCAACCCAACCTTGATCCCCTGCGGCAGTGGTTTTTAAACTTAGGATGCAAAGAATCATCTGAGATACTCACTGAAATGCAAACAGTCCACAATGTCTTCTATCCTTGGCCATGGGCCACCAGATCCATATAATTGCAGAGCCTTCTATATATTGTCTATTGGGAGCCCCTTTAGGAGCCAGACTCTCAGATATCTTTGGAATATAGGGAAAAAACACCAGGAAATATGGAAACAGGAGACCTGAGTTCTAGTACTGTGACTGGTTAAATACGACCTTGGATCGGTCTCTACATTTATAAGATATAAAGAACAGTATCTCCCTCCAGGATCAATACAAAGATTAAGTGAACGCAAGTGCCTCACAGGTCACAAGGCCCTTTGAAGTACCAACTGGTAGTCCGCGACAGAAAATGCCTTGAAACTATGTCATCCATCAACTGTTTGGCTGTTATTAACCTTATCAAAAATTATTCTTCACTCGTTTACAATTTTAGAAATGAAAAGGCAGAAACATTTCCATTCTACATTTGATTTTAATTTTCTAAAAAAGAAACACAGAGCATGATGTTCCTTTCCCGCTGAAGTGTTACCTGTTAACATTACCCAGTTCTCCTCTCTCCCTCAAAGTTGGTCACTCTGGTACACCAAGTACCTGCTTTGTGGGCCCTAATGTGCTCACACACAGCACACGTGCAAGCTCCGAGTCTCAGCTGCTCCTTCTAACCATAAGGAAACAAGGCGGATCCCCCCACTTTATAGACGAGTAAGTGGAAACCACAGGCTAAGAGCCCTGGAGCTTTTCACCAAAAAGCGCCCCCACAGTGGGACTAAACCAGATCTGAACCGCTCGCCTAATTCTTTCCACTGCTCTCCACATCCCCCAGCTAAGCGAGCCAGTAATTCTCAGCCACAGCCACACTTCAAGCTATGAACGGGGCGGGGGAGGGCTTCTTTAAAGTTCCTAAGAAACAAGCTTACGTGGAGCGCTTCTGCCACTCGAAGGTACTTGGTCTCCTCGGTGGTAAGGCCCTTGTGGGGTGTGTAGCCAGCATCGCTCAGCCCTGCCTGCTGCTCAAAACGCTGAATGCTCTCCTGGGTCTGTTCTGGGAACAGAGGAGATGATGGTCATGCCCATCCCCCCTCCCACCGCAAGCGGGTAGTTCAACACAGCCAGCCTCTCTTCTCCCCAGAAGCAAGAGACCAACCACACTGACCACCTGAGGACGAGGGGTCCCCCAGACAAGCATCACAACTTTTGAACCTCGTACAAAAGTTCTCTAACGGGAAGGAAGCCCTCCCTCACACCAAGCTAAGAACAGGTTACTCCTAAAGGGAGTGTCAGGTAACCTCCAGGGAAACACTCCCCACCCTGCTTTATCTGTGCATTGACATTTTCTTTGTACTGAGAGACGCGGCATGGAGAAGGCAGCTGACTTTCCGGAAGCTCCAAGTTCTCCAAGCGTAAAGCTTCCTCAGACCGGCTCACCACCCTCGTCACCCACACACAGACCTCCACCAAAGAGAAACGGGCCACATTTCGGCTGCATGGCACCACATACCAAGGAGATCCAAACCACAGAGAACATGCCTTGAACTGGCCAGGATTTCTCACGAATGAGCTCTGCCACCCCAGCGCCTGGCCTAAGAGACAGGCCGAACTCAGTGTCAGCGCAGTCTGACCTGGCAGCTCACCAGTAAGTCAGCTGGCCTGTGGAACGACGGACAGCTGCAATTCTGCTTCCACGGCACCCACGCTACATAATCTACCCCTTCATACAGGAACGTGGCGGCTATGGACCCAAAGCCTAGATGCCAGATGTCCTTCATGACTTAGTCATTCCCCTCTGAAGGAACTCTTTTATTATCATTAGAAGTCGAAGCAAAGGGAAAAAATGCATAAAGATGTTTTCCAATCTTACCAGGTAGCCACCTGAAGATGTCAAAAGCAGGAAAGGATTTAATAAATACCAGGATTTTAAATTCAAGTTATTGTTTTATTTTTAATTTAAGACCAGAGCAACAAAGTTCATGGCAGTACTAGTTAAGAAAAATAGGATGGTATGTCTACTCTACCTGTGACCATATAAAAATACATTTAAAAGTGGAAGCGACTAGACCAGGCAAGTGTCTTGAGTGAGACAGCACACTGCGCTGCCAGCACATTCTGTACAGCGAGAGGCAGTGTTTTCAATGACCGAGTGACCCTGTGCTAAGAAAGCGCAGCCTGAGCTCTCAAGCCCTGCCCCGGTATGTCCTCAAGCACGCAACACACAGGGAGTTATGTGCCGAGTCCAACGGTGCCTTTACGTTGCAAAAAACAAGAATCCGAGTAAAAGTCTGGACTCTCGGTTCTTTGGTGAATTCTCCAGAACTGCCCAAGACAAGCAGATACCCTCCTGGAGCGGATGAACAGAAGCTTCCGACCTGGAAACTGAGCCAATCAAAGCACCTCCCTGTGCCGTGCGAGCTACTACAGACAGGCAGGGCTGTGCATCTGATAGGTGGTAACTTCCCACAGCCTCCAGAAGTGCCCTCCAGAACCAACAAGTTCCCTTAACTTGTTACAAGGTTTTAAAAGAGAGGAAGAAAAAAAGAAGAAGAAGAAGAAAAAGAAAAGCAAGCTCTCTTGTTCCTGGTCTCATTAGAACCGCAAACCATACGTTCTTAAGGCTAAAGACGCTTGAGGCACCAAATCTGCCTCAGGTCCAAAAAGAGAAACAACTTGGAGCCTTTCAATTAACCAAAAAAAAAAAAAGAAGAAGAAGAAGAGAAATAGTGCAGGCATGGCAGGTGGGAGATGCCATGATGTGTCTCCTTCTCCAGGACAGACCGGGAGTCATGGCAGTGGCTCCCAGCCACCAAGCACCAGATTCCTTATTTCATGGAGAGGGAAACAGTCTCAAGAGTTAAGTCACTTGCCCAATGCCACACTGACACATACGGAAAAATAAGACCGTCACCAACAGAGCAGCGGGAGGGAACCTAAATTAACCGGGATGCTTCATATTGGGCCAATCTTCACCTAAATGCATCTCCAGCACTGGTGCGTCAGTGACCATGTCGACAAGTGCCAGGCATTCAGGCCACACCATGCGAAGGCGTGGATACTATGCCATCCCCCAGAGCTAGCTTGCAGGAGGCCCCAACTCCTCCCACCCCCACGGCCCTCTATTCTGAGGATGCAGAGTGCTTACTTGTGATCAGAGAGTTCATGATGACATGAGTCGCTTTAGCCTTCACCACAGGGGCCTTGTCCACACTGTCAGTGGCTGATGACAGGGTCACGGCAGGGGAGGAGACACTGGCCTCCCCTTCCTCCGCCTGTTTAAGAGAGGTAAGGAGGCGCTTGAGCTAGGCAGGGGAGTCACACACCAGATTTACTCCTTTGGGGAAGAAGTACTGAACCACCTTTCATCTTATACATAAGGAAGTATCTGAAGGGGGGTTGGCTATCTCCACCCAATTACATAGGTATTATCTTTAGTGACAACACACAAAGACATTATATGCATAGTGTGAATCTATAAAAGTAGGAAACCAGAATTTGAAACTCTGAGGTCTATTACCTTCCCTGCCCCTGCCTGTCCAATATCCTATACTACTGTGTCCCTAAGAATGCAGAAGAAACACTTATTACTAAGCCCTGACCATGTACAAGGCACTGTGCTGGCTTTTGCTTCACCACTGCATTTACTAAGCGGTTCTTGAAGTTTGCTGAGCATCAAAATCCCACAGGAGGACTTGTTAAACAGATTGCTGGCCACAGCCCAGAGCTGATTCAGGGCCGGGGGAGGAGGGGGGGAGGTGTGCAGCTCAAGAATTCATGTTTCTAACAAATTCCCAGGTGATGCTAATGCTGCTGGTGCCCAAGACCAAAAGGTTCAAGTAATGGTCTTTTAAAACAAACCAAAAAAAATAAAAATAAAATAATAATAATAATCTAAGTAGCTCCCAATCTTTCACATGAGAGAGCTGAGACATGGCACCTTCTGTCATCTAAACACTGGACACCAGGCTCAGCAATAGCAGGGAGAAAAGAACTGTTTATTCTGTTCTCTGCTTCTCCAAAGGAATTGAGGAGAAAGATGGTCCAAAAGGAGGACAGCAGAAGAAAGTCCTGAAATGCTGCAACCCTGTTACAAAATAGGATTTACATCTTTTAGCTGTAACCCTACTCGAATAAAAGGGATCTCTGCTTCCTTACTTGCAGCGTGGTTGAGTTTGGCAACGGAGAGTCAGGACAAATGAAAGAATGCATGTAATGAGTCAAGCCAAGCTTTCCTTTGAGAGAGCAGCTGTTCCAAACTGTCAACTATTCCAGCTAGGGCACGAGAGAAAACTGGAAACCCATCACTTGCCCAGTGGAATAAGCAGCAGCCTTTACCATGAAATGGGTGTGCTCCTCCAAAGCCACTCTCAGAAACCATGCTTGGGGCACCTGGGAGGCCGAGTTGCTTAAGCATCCGACTCTTGGTTTTGGCTCAGGTCATGTCTCAGGGTCACGAGATCAAGCCCCAAGTCCAGCTCCATCAGCACTGAGTTTGCCTGAAACAGACTCTCCCTCTGCCTCTCCCATGACTCGTGCCTCTCTCTCTAAAATAAATAAATAGAATCTTTAGGGGAAAAAAAGGAAGAAGCCATGCTTGTTTTCTGCCCTTGTCCCTCGAGTCTGCTGCTCTGGTCTCACAGCCAGGCTGCCAGGCCCCTTCTCCCTAGCACTGCCTAGACTTTCAACACTAAATGATTTCTCTTCAACAAATGACTGGGTCAGATTTCGGTAGATAACTGACCTAGAAAACTTCCCCCAGAGCTGTAGGGGACGCTTTCGTAGAAAGAAGCTCCCTATTTCAAGAGCTTCATGGGCGAGGGAAAGGGGCCTCATTGGAAAGGAAGGATTAAATATAGCTCTACCAAGTGAAAGTTTAGCAAGGAGCCAGGAGTCACACTACCAGCTACGCACCCAATGTGTCAAGCCTTCTAATCCTCTTCTACGTAATCCCCACAACACGTCCTTCTATAAAGTATTCTCAGCTCTCAGATGAGAAACACTGTGACTCAGGGGTGAAGCTGTGTCCCCAAGGTCATTGCTAGTACATAGTCCCTTAGCAGACTCACACCCAGGTCTGCTTAAGCAGCTGCTTATCATGTACTTCCTGCCATGTCCTGAGCTGTTACAGGGCTCAAAGTTCAGTGAAACTAGCTGCAGATTGAACGGCCTCGCGGAACTTGGCAGGCCTAGTTTATTCAGGCATGCTTGATGGCTGGAGAGTCAGAGGTGAGGGACACACACAGCCCCTGCAGTCAGGAAGCATGTTTGCCACGAGCATGTAAGAACCTATGAAACCAAACTGCACGGGGTGCCTGGGTGGCTCAGTGGGTTAAAGCCTCTGCCTTCGGCTCAGGTCATGATCCCAGGGTCCTGGGATCGAGCCCCGCATCGGGCTCTCTGCTCAGCGGGAAGCCTGCTTCTCTTCCTCTCTCTCTCTGCCTGCCTCTCTGACTACTTGTGATCTCTGTCTGTTAAAATGAATAAAATAAAAAATCTTAAAAAAAAAAAAAAAAAGAAACCAAACTGCACAAAAGCGCTGGAGAGCAGATCAAGGTGCAATTGGGGGGGGGTGGGGTGTGTGGTGTGTGTGTGTGTGTGTGTTTGTGTGTGGTGGGCCTTAGGAAAGATGCAGTTTTTTTAAAAAATTTATTTTTGAGAGAGAGAGAGAGAGCATAAGCAGGAAAGCGGAATGCAGAGGGAAAAGCAGACTCCCTGCTGAGCAGAGAGCCCGATGTGGGGCCCGATCCCAGGACCCTAGGATCATGAACTGATTCAAAGGCAGACTCTTAACCAACTGAGCCACCCAGTTAGCCAAAAGAGGAAGCTTTTACAGAAGATGGCAGTGGGAAGAGGCATCTGAGGCAGGAGGAACAGCATGAGGAAAAGCACAGTATGTGTTCAGAAAAGAGCCAATTTTTCCCCAGTCACCCAATGAAGATTTTTTTGGGAACCCACTTTATGCCAGGTCCTCTGTTAGGTACTGCCGATGGGAATACAGAATTGGCCATGGCCCTGACCTCAAAAAGTTAATGGGGGGTGATAAAATAATGTAGGGATTACAAGAACGGTCTGTAGTACAGGGAAGAGCTCAAAGGGAAAGGCAGTAGTCTTATCTGGAGGATGGAGGAAAACCCTCACAGAAAAGACGTCTGAGCTGAGACTTAAAGGATACCACTTACTAGGCAGCTGGAGTGGGAAGAGGGGTAAAGAACAGGATGGGGACTATAAACATTCCAGGGAACAAGCAGTGTGACACAAGACTTAGAGGCATAAGATACCCAGTAAGTGCAAGAAATCCCACCCGGCAGAGGGCTGACACAGAAGTCTCAGGTAACAGACATGACCATTCTCATTTGAATTCACAAGAAAAAAAAGGCCCACCAACTCCAGCTGAGGCACTGAAAACATACAGGGATTGGTGACCGCCCAATTCTATGAGGGCCAGAGCCACTGAAGGCTTCTGGAGCAGAGGAAGGAAAACAAAGAGGTCGGGCTTGCCAGAAGCAGTCAATGGAGTCAGGTACCTTGGCAAGGTGCTGATACTTGCGCTCTGGAATCACTGGCTTCCAGGGGATGCTGCCCATGTCCGATGGAGGAGGAGTCATGGGTGTAGGGTCTTCGAGGGCATCATCATAGCTGAATGCCCGGCGGTACATCCCGATGGGCAGGGACATCTTGCCTAGAGGCCCACTAGGCTCAAGAGCTAGGAACAGAGATACCTGTCAGGACGGGTTCAGCAGTTGAACATGCTAGTATCTTTAAATTCAGCTCTAGGCAGGAAAGCTCTGAAACACTCTTATTCTCGGACAGAGCCATAGCTCATTCTGGAATAGTGAATCCACTCAAGGAAAGTAATGGTACTAAGTCCTTTCTTTATGAAAGGCACTTTGAATTCTCCACTTTACTCATTCAGAAGTCCTACTCCATTTTTACGGAGTAGAATAACAAAGTTCAATTCAAATTTACTTGAGCAAACTCATACAACTTCAAAGTACTGTTTGGAATCAAAATCTAAACCTATCTGACTTCAAAGCTTATGTTCTTTATGCTACAGAAGCCACCCCACGCAATGCCAAGGTTCTCAATTCATGCAGAACTAAAGATATGAAGTTCTTGATCCCATTTTATAGATAAGGAAACTAAGCCCCAGCGGTAAAGTGATTTGCCAAAGCTTACAGAAAGTAGCCAGCTGGGGCTCAACTGCAAATCTTCTGCCTTCCCTATCTAACTCTACCAAAACAAAACAAAACAAAAAACAAAAACCCAAAAACAAAAGTGCTATTACAAGAAATATTTAATTTTTTTTTTTTTTTGACAGAGATCACAAGCAGGCAGAGAGGCAGGCAGAGAGAGAGAGAGGAGGAAGCAGGCTCCCCGCTGAGCAGAGAGCCCGATGTGGGGCTTGATCCCAGGACCCTGGGATCATGACCTGAGCCGAAGGCAGAGGCTTTAACCCACTGAGCCACCCAGGCGTCCCTACAAGAAATATTTAAAACAATTTGCTGTCCAGTGTCACCTCTAGTTTCAAGTATTCTGTATGATATAAACAGCAGAGCCAATTTCCATCACTGAAATTGTTGACAACCACTCTCACAGAACACTGCCAGGCGAACCTGCCATTCCAGTTCACTGGAACGGACTGGCGGAATATCCCACGGTGACGCAGGCACCCCACTTCAAGGGCACTCTCAGTTCTGCCAGACCAGGGAGCAGAGTTCATTATGTTTGCCTGCTAATCCTTTTATAGCAGAACGAACATCAGTCCAGATCCTGCCTTCAGCATGATGTTTCCCTGCTTAAAATTATACCCTATCTCTCTAAGCATCAACTTCAATGGCAATAAGTCCCAAACCCGCAAAGACACTTCATTTAAACAGCAAGGGGAACAAGCAGCTATTATTTTTATTACTATTAGTAATAATTACTAACAAATCCATAGAAATGAAGAGTTGGTGGTTGCCAAGGACTGGGATGGGACAGATAAGGAGTCACTGCTAATGGGCACAGGCTTTTCTTTTTGGGGCAATGCAATGTTCCGGGATGAGATGGTGGTAATGGTTGTACAACCATGGGAATATACTAAACATCACAAAATTGTTCACTTTAAATGGGAATTTTATGACATTTGTATTCTCTCAATTAAAACAAAGGCATCAGCAAATAATGATTACCAAATACCCCTCCTTGCTGGCCAGCTACAGCCCTCATCTTACCTGATCCGCAGTAAGCAGTTATTCTTCCCATTTTCCAGCTCAGGAAACTGAGCATAGGTTTTAAGTGACACCTGGCATAACAGATCTAAGCCAGTGCTCACATTCTACGTGCAATACTCCATGTTCCCCACACTACAACGCTTTAACCTTATGAGCGCAACCCTATGGCCCAGGGGGTTACAGGGAGTTTATGGTAACCACAGCAACAGTAAAAGACAAACTAAAACACAAACTGATGATGTTAGAGACCAGAGATGGATACACATCAGGAGACATGGGGGAAACTCCTCTATTAATCCACTTAATTTGGGAGCAATTTCTAAACATCCTAAAGACTCCTCCCAGCAGCCATCTGACAGCCCTCCTAAAAAGAATAAAGTCAGCTAAAATTCAGTAGGTAATATACTCCTACAGATAGAGACCAAAAAAACTGTCTGAGCAGTATATATTCATCACTGACTTTTAACTCACATTTCCAGGTATGTTATGCTTATCTTCAGAGCAACCTTGAGAGAGAAGCACTATCTTTACTGAGAATCAAAATTTAAGTGATGCAGATTTCATTAAAAATCACTGGCCCTTCCCACTAAAACAGTCCTGGGAGGGATCAATGACTTTAGTAACACAGAAAGTATTGCCCTACACAGACCCAGGATTCATTAAACGTTACCGTGAGCACTTTCCTAATTCCCCAAGTTTAATCTGCCTTTCAATCAGGCTGGAGACTTTTTGCCCAGACCTCTGTTCTGCCCACCCCCAACCCCCTCCAAAAAGGGGAATATGTACAATCGTTTTGGTACATATTACAAGAACTACACAACTTATTCTGAATTCTTATTTGATAACTGTAGGAAAGTGACAAATTTGGCATACCTTTAAGTATGAAATGACTGTTTTCTTTCAGTTTAGGGTTTGGGTTCATACCCTGTCTGGGTGGTTAATAAAATATTTAAATGATGCCAATCTATTAGATTTAAATACTTGCCTGGTGGCAGAAAGTAACCACTACTACACGGTTGAGAAAAAAAGTGGTTTCTATTTAACTTAAAACATTAAGGGCAAAGTAAGACTTTATCAAAAAGAATTAAGTTTACCAGGCACTTCTGGTTGTCTCGAAGCCATTGAAAGACTGGGATCCAGATGCTTTTTCTATATAGAATTCGGAGCTGAGTCCCTGTCACCTAATAAAAATAACAAAAGGGCATTTTCTTACAGTGAACACCAAAGAATAGCTCCAGTGCTGTTCTTCTGACAGGCACACAGAGTTTTATGGCTTGTTTACACAGCTGAAGCACACATAAAAGAGCCAATGGGTGACAAACATGCCAAAGGAGATTCAAAAAAAAATTTTTTAAAGGAGAAAAGCAAAGTTCTCACCTGTGGGTGATCTTAACACCTGTGATATGACAAAGACACTATACGTGGTAGAAAGGTCACCTTACCAGAGTGAAATGATGTGATGATTGATTATGCTGACAGACAGGTATTAAAGAGGAACATTGTCCAGCTGCTGCACATTAGTAAAGCTGCTTGGAAGAGTCCATCCATTTCAGAGGTTCTAAGAGTAACAAACAACCAGCATTGGTATAGCCCTTCAGAGTCTGCCAACACCTTCCTGACCTTCATGTATTCCCCACAACCTTGCAAGAGTGATTATACACATCATTTTTAAGTAAGTTGGGGCTTACTTAACCAACTGTAAGAGGCTATTTACCATAATGGGTAAACCCATTCCTTGTTACTAACACTTATACTCCTAAGGGTTTTAGACAACACTTATCTTGTGTCTTAACTCTTGCAACAACTCTGCAAGGCACGCGTTATTTATCCCCTAAAATTTTAAAAGAAGGAAACTAAAAATCAGAAGATGTGATAATGTGATTTGTTCAAGGTCACAGATAAGTAGCCGATCTGCAAGGCCGGTGTTTCACCCCCATTTTCAGGGGTATTAAAACAAAGCCCTGAAAAAGCCAAGTTATTTGCTTTTCAGCTTGCAACACAGCCCCTCCACCTGATTAAGTTCAGGGGACAAATAGTTCTTCATTAAAGAGCATCGCAGAAACCAAAGTTCAGCCATCCTCCGGGTCCAAGAAGCATTCCGATCCACATACATCCTTTCCACTTCCCCTTCCCTTTCCCTGTTCCCACTCCCCCGCAGAGCTCACGCGACTCCACGGAATACGGAACAAAGCCACCAGGATTTGAAAGGCCAGGTCTGACCCAACCCTCCTCCCACCCCGCGAGACTAAGGAAAAGGAGATTAAGGCCGGGCCCTGGCACAAGCCGAAGGTCCTCCGAGGGCAGGGAAAGGCGGAGGCATGGGGGTGAGGGCGAGGAGGTCCCGGCCTAGGCCAATCTGAGGAAGCCGACGCTAGGCCGGGTACGGGGGGTGCAGGGGGACCCGCAGAGAGAAGTCCCACTGGGAGACCCCAGAAAGCGGAGCAAGAGAGGCAAGGGGAAGTCGGGCCGAGCTCTGCGCCTGGGGAGGGAAGAAGGGAGAGGGACCGAGAGGCCCCGGGTCAGCGCCTTCGTGAAGGATCCAGAGGCGCGCCCCTTCGGATGCTCAAAGGACAGAGCCCCAAAGAGGTCCAGGCCCCGTCGGTCTGGTTACCTGTTCTTCCGCCGCCGCGGGGCTGCCTGCGGCCCGAGCTCTGGCACTAAAGAGGCTCTGAGGACCCACGTCTCATGAGCCGCCGTGGCGCAGTATGGACCCAAGCCATGGTGTGAGCAGCGTTATGCCCGTGGCGACACCGAAGACCCCAGCTACCAACAAGGAAACACTGGCCGCCGGGCCAGCCGGCAGCCTTCCCGTAAAGCCTTCCGAGGTCTCGTCACATCACGCGAAACTTGGCCCGAGAGGCCCTCAGGGCATGCTGGGAGCTGTAGTCCACGGCCGGGAAGGCTCCGCGACTTCATTTGCAGGGTGAGTTGGAGGACTACAGTTCCGAGTGTAGAACCAGCCATCTCCCTGAAGAAAAGCCACCCTTTACCACCATCCTCTGCCTTGGTCTGCGACAGGCTGAGGAAGATGGAAATGGCACTGCAAAGTGACAAGCTCAAACCAGTTTCGCAGAGGTGAAGTTGGGGCCCAGAGAGATAAGACCTCACTTGACTGAGAAGAGGTGAAGTGAGCAGGCACCCCCTTCCAGAAACAGCTGGGCTAGGCAGGGTTCATACTAACAGCACAACCGAGGAGCACCTGCTCTCCTCTCAGTGACGTGGTCCTAATATCATTTCCCTTTTACACTAAGGAGAGTGACACTGGGAGAGATGACATATCAAATGTCACATCCCAAAGGAAGACATCTTTTCTTTTCCCCTAATATGTTAACAAATATGACAAAACAACAAGGTTGAGGAAGTAAAAGAAGATGAAAAAAGAAATCTATCCCCGTTTCTACCCCACGTCCAAAGCTTGCAGTCAAGGCTCATCTCAGGGGGCCTCTGAGGACTGAGGGTGGATCTCACGTTTAGATTGTGCTGGGACGCCTGGGTGGCTCGGTTGGTTGGGCAGCTGCTTCAGCTCAGGTCATGATCCCAGCGTCCTGGGATCGAGTCCCACGTTGGGCTTCTTGCTGGGCGGAGGGGCCTGCTTCTCCCTCTGCCTCTGTCTGCCTGTGCTTGCTCTCTCTCTCTAACAAATAAATGAATAAAAATAAAATCTTTAAAAATAATAATAATAATTAGATTCTGCCTGGGATGTTTGCTGGGCCTACTGGCAGACTCTACAGGCTTCGCTTCTGCAACTTTAAACTTTGAGTGCCATTACCAAACCACAGTGCTTGAGTGCACCATGAATTCAAGTCTTTTATGATTCTAGAATTAGCTAATGAAAAGCACAATTACACTGCAGTGTGATTTTTATTTTATTTATTTATTTATTTATTTGCAGTGTGATTTTTTGTGTGTGTTAAATGTTACTCTGGGAAAACAAAGGGTTACTTTGGGCACACCTGCATGGCTCAGTGAGTTAAGCAGCCAAGTCTGGATTTGGGTTCAGGTCATGATCTCAGGGTTGTGGGATGGCGCCTCATATCTGCCTGAGCACAGAGTAGGCTTGTCGTTCTCCCTCTGTTCCTCCCACCCCCCCTCGCTCACTTTCTCTCAAATAAATAAATAAATAGATAAATAAAATCTTTTTTAGAAAACAAAGCCCAAAAAAAACCACATAAGGGATGCCTGGGTGGCTCAGTCTGTTAAGCCGCTGTCTTCCCCTCAGGTCATGATCCCAGGGTTCTGGGATCAAGTCCCACATCGGGCTCCTTGCTCCACAGGGAGTCTGCTTCTCTCTCCGCCTCTGCCTGCTTGTGCATATGCTCTCTCTCTGACAAATAAATAAAATCTTTAAAAAACACACACACACATAAATAAAATCTTTTTAAAAATTAAAATAAAAATTACATTTGTTAATCTGGAACTTTTAAAATAGGCTATAATTTTTTACGTTCTGCAGAAGCAAAGCTGTCCCCTTGCCCTCCTCCATCAAGAGGGTAGGCTACAAGGCACATTTCAGTCAAGGAGGAGAAACAGGACTTTGTACCTTTATATAAAGGATAAGCATTAGCTTGTTGTTTTCTTTAAGATTTTATTTATTGGGGCGCCTAGGTGGCTCAGTGGGTTAAAGCCACCTAGGCTCTAAGATTTTTTTTTTAAATCTTAAAAAAAAAAAATTTCATTTATTTATTTGACAGACAGAGATCACAAGTAGGCAGAGAGGCAGGCAGAGAGAGAGGGGAGAAGCAGACTCCCTGATGAGCAAAGAGCTCAATGCGGGGCTCGATCCCAGGACCATGAGATCATGACCTGAGCCGAAGGCAGAGGCTTTAACCCACTGAGCCACCCAGGTGCCCCCATCAGCTTGTTTTTATTACCAAATAAAACTAAAGTCTTTCCTGATTCTCTAAGACAACTTTATCCCTGACTTTAATAGTACAAACTTCTGAACTTATGTCAGTATGTTGCTCATCATCATGTAAGAAAATTGCTGTTTCCCACACAAAAAAGACTAAACTTCTAACCTTCGCGATCTTATGGGGTTTTCCCCCTTTAAATGTGTATTGTATTTTTTACTGAGGAGCAAATTATTTTAAAGCCCAGTGTCCCTTAGAAACCTTCTATGCAAGTAAACCACTTTTTCAAAGAGTCTGGTTGCATGGCTGAGGATTCAGTCAAAACTGACTCCTCGAGGCCCAAGGAGGGTACGTTACGTTTTGAGCTGTTCGAACTCCGGCCATCTTTTGCAGCTCCTGGGGTGCATTTCTTGTAGCAACAGAAGTTCCCCTTCACACCATTTTGTGCTTTTTTCTGACTCTAGTTTTGGCTCATAGCCAAGCATGCTTCCAGGTCTATGCACAGCCATATTATGCCCCCAGAGGAGGCAGCCTCATTGGGAAGTTGGTCCTTGAGGTCTGACGGTACAGTTAAGTGTCTGGGGACAGACAACTGTCAAGGGTCCCGTATGTGACCAAATCTGGTTGACTTTTAATGTGTGTTTATAACACACACTTACTATGAAATATTCTAAATGCTTTTGTCTCTGAATTGCCTTTTTGCACTTACTTGAGCATTTCATACTTTAACCAATTTGAAGCCTCAAAAATTGGAATTGACCAGGATCTCTCTTGCATCCACACTGGATGCGCCAACGCATCTTTTTTTATTTTAAGATTTTATTTGTTTATTTGACAGATACACAGCTTGAGAGGGAACACAAGCAGGGGCAGTGGCCTCCTGCTGAGCAGGGAACCAGATTCGAGGCTGGATCCCAAGATCTTGGCACCATAACTCGAGCCAAAGGCAAACGCACAACAACTGAGCCACCCAAGCGCCCCGTGCCAAAGCATCTTACATTCCTGCTTCATGGGGGAGGAGGCAGGCAGCGGGACCGAATCTGCCTGCCTGCCTTCCTCTGGACATCTGCCCTCCCTGTCCAGTCCAAGCCCGTGGAAAGGCCCACTCCTTAGACAGACTTGCCAACATTCTCAACGACCCATCAGCAGACAGGAATTTGTTTACTGAGAAGGAAGCAAGTGGGGCATTTGCATTTCTGGGGTTTCTAGACTGGGAGCTAGCTCCATCTGGAAGCCTGCCTCACATATCATCATGGATGAGGCATTCCCATTGCCCACTCAGCAGCAGAGAAAACTAACACTCTCAAGGGGACCTTAGCAAAGATGCCTCAGCCAGGAAACGGCAGAGGTGAAATTCAAGCCCAGGGCTGAACACCCTGCTGATAGCTTGGCTTCCTGGTGTCCTTGGCCTCAGTTCCTCCACTTTTAATAAATACCCAGGGACAGGAGGGTTGAAGGCACGACCCACAGAGAAAAAAACTAGAAGTCACATCTCCCTCTAGTGGTGAGGGGGAAAGATTTCACTGAAGAGATTAATTAAAGGAGGTTGTGTCAAGTGTCAAGAAGGTCCTTAGAGAACAACTTCCCCAGCCTGGTATTATTACAGGTGGCACAACTAAGGTACAGAGGATAGAAGGAACCAGGCCAATGTCACACAGTTAGCAGTTAATTAAATAGAAAAAGTTCTTGTGTCTTACTTAACGTCAGGCATGATGCTCAGAGCATGGGATCCACCGGGGAGGATATGCTCGCTTCGGCAGCACATATATTAAAATTGGAATTATACAGAAGAGATGAGCATGGCCCCTGCACAAGAGATACACTGGGAAAGAGGACACTGTCCCTACCTGTTATGAGCTGAATTGTGTCCTCCCAAAAGTCACATGTTGAAGTCTCAAACCCCAGTGACTCAGAACAGAACAGTATTTAGAGATAAAGTCTTTAAAGGGTAATTAAATTCAAATAAACCTGGGGGCACCTGGGTGGCTCAGTCAGTTAAGCATCTGCCTTCAGCTCAGGTCATGATCCCAGGGTCCTGAGATCAAGCCCTTTGTCAGGCTCCCCTGCTCGGTGGGAGCCTGCTTCTCCTTCTCCCTCTCCCACTCCCCCTACTTGTGTTCCCTCTCTCACTGTCTCTCCCTCTCTCTGTCAAATAAATAAAATCTTAAAATATGTATATAAAAAGTTGCTCAGCCTCACTTCAAATGCGAAAAATACCAATAAACAAAGAAATTTAAGTTCATTTCTGTCAGATTTACAAAAGATTTTAAGTTTGATGATACCATATGTTGGCAAGAATATGGGGAAATAGAGACTCAGTAGGTTCTTAGAATGGATTACAGATTAGGACAACCGTTCTGAAGAGCAAATTGGCAATCTTAACCTTGAAGATGCACAACAGAATGACAGCAATTCCACTCCTCAGGATATACTTTATTTTATTTTAAGGACTTTTTAAAAAGATTTTATTTATTTATTAGAGAGACAGAGAGAACAAGCATGGGAGTGGGAGAAGGAGGGGGAGAACCAGACTCCCCCCTGAGCAGGGAGCCCAACACAGGGCTCTATCTCAGGACCCGGGGATCATGAGACAAAGGCAGATCCTTAACCAACTAAGCCACCCAGGCCTCCCTTTCCAGAATATACTTTAGAAAAGTTCTCACAAATGTGCTCAAGGAGACGCCTATAACAACCTTCACTGCATCACTGTTTGTGAGAGCAAAAATACGGTCAGTCCAAACATTTCGATGACAGGAAAATAAAAAAGTAAACTGGGATATAGTCACACAAGGGAATACTACACAACATTAGAAACGAATGAACTACATCTCCAGGTATCAACAAGGTCAATCTCAAAAACATTATGTTGTGTTAAACAAAGATAATAGTATGTTACCAGTAGAGGCCACTCTTTTTTTTAAGATTTTTTTTATTTATTTATTTATTTATTTATTTATTTATCTTGAGAGATTGAGAGCACACAATCGTGAGTGCTGGGTGAGGAGCACAGGGAGAGTGAGAGAATCTCAAGCAGAATCTGCACTGAACACGGGGTATGGAAACCCACGTGGGGCCAATCCCATGACCCTGGGATCATGACCTGAGCCGAAATCAGGAGCCAGCCACTCAATTGACTGAGCCACCCAGGCACCCCTGTAGAGGTCACTTTTAGGCAACAGGTTTGAGCAGCGGAAACATGAAGAAGGCAAAAGGGCCCACAGTGACCACCAAGCTGAAACAGGCTCATCAAGCGACCCACCTCAAAATAACCATAGGCCCTAACTGACCAATTACAACCAGGCACAGTTCCAGAGGCTACAAATAAAGGGAAAATTCCATACCGTCCCTTACTTCTTCACCCCACCCTCTAACTATAGCCCCTCATGACTGCCTCCTGGCAGATAGTCTCTCCTTTGCTGTCCTGCCTTCTGCTCCCTTGCAGTATATTCAATTAACTTTTCTCTCTTTGGTTCTGCCTTGGGTGTATTCTTTCACTGCCTGTACCGGCCCCCATTCAATCAGAATATGCCACATTACCATTTAAAAATGTATTATTAAACCAAAAAAAGTTTTGATATGTATGTAAAAAAAGTATAAAAACATAAATGGGAGTGATACACATCAACTTGGAGATCATGATTATCTCTGGAGATAGGAATAGCATCTCACTTATGCTTGAAATTTTTTAAATAAAAAAATACAGCAAAAGGCTAATTCTCAAGTTTCGGTCAATACATGGGTATCTGAACATGTTTGTTTGACACATTTAATAATTTTAAAATTTAAAAACATTAAGAGCTGATTAATTAAAATGATTAACAACTGAAGAGCTCGTCTATGTGAAAATGAAACATCCTAAAATTCAACTGAGGACCCACGTGAGAGACTTCAAAGCCAATCCCTTGAGTTTCCCTTCTTTTTCAGAAGAAAAGTTTGATAAAATGAGTGGACCTAGATTCCAGGGTCTGTACAGGGAGGGGGATACAAGATATTAAAAGCATGGTTTTCAAGACACACAGACCTGGTTCAAATCATAGCTGCCTCATTTATTCACTAAATGATCTTGGAGAAACTCTCTGAAGTTGATTTTCTCTTTTATGAGACAGAGATAAGCTGACCAGATGGCAGATAGCACAAACCAGCCCCAGATCCAGGGATACCTGAGAATCAAAGGGAAGCTGGCAGATCAGAGAGACCAGCCCTGTGGCCATCAGCAAAAGGCTGGGCTTGGGTGTGGACAATGGCAACCCAGAGCCGAAGACAGAGCTCCAAGAAGGGAATCAGGCCCTGTTGGTTCTCAGACAGATAGACCCTTACTTCTTCCCTGCCTTGCACTGGGCAGACTTTGGCCAATCCTATCACTGTTACCAAGGTCTGAGAAGGCAGTGGCTGGGTGGGGAAGTCAGTAACAAACTCCAGTGCAGTGAACTGGCGGGCAAATCCAGCAGCCTCTCCCACCACTCCTCTTCCCTCTTCCTGTGCCCTAAGCCCTAAGTTATAGCAAAGGGGTGGCAGCTTCTAGTAAGAGA